>NW_020717132.1:7133-19504 GCF_900518725.1 Notechis scutatus | reverse complement strand
AATTGTTCTAACTGTCAGGAAATTTCTTCTTAGTTCTAAGTCGCTTCTCTTCTTGACCCGTTTCCATCCGTTGCTTCTTGTCCTGCCTTCAGGTGCTTTGGAGAATAGCCTGACTCCCTCTTCTTTGGGGCAGCCCGTCAAATATTGGAAGTCTACTATCCTGTCTCCCCTGGTCCTTCTCTTCTCTTCACTAGACTAGACATGCCCAGTTCCTGCAACCGTTCTTCCTATGTTTTAGCCTCCAGTCCCCTCATCATCCTGGTTGCTCTTCTCTTCACTCTTTCTAGAGCCTCAACATCTTTTTTACATCGTGGTGACCAAAACTGGATGCAGGATTCCAAGTGTGGCCTTATAAAGTGGTATTAACACTTCACATGATCTTAATTCTCTCCCTCTGTTGATGCAGCCTTCAACTGTGTTGGGTTCTTTGGCAGCTGCTGCACACGGCTGGCTCCTATTTAAATGGTTCTCCACTAGGATTCCAAGATCCCTCTCACAGTTACTACTATTGAGCCAGGTACCACCTACCCTGCACCTGTGCATTTTGCTTTTCTTGCCTAAATGTAGAACCTGACTTGTATTATATGACAAGCAAAAAAGAAAAACGAAGAAGAAATCTCAGAGCATCGACTGTTTTGGTTTCCAATTCTCCTGGTCTCCTCTTGCTTTCAATCCCTTCATTATTTTTTGGGTCGAAAATGGAGAGTCCTCAACTTATAACAGACTGTTTAGTGACCGAAGTTACAACGGCATAGAAAAAAATGACTTAGGACCATTTTTCACACTTACGATGGTTTGCAGCATCCCCCTGGTCGCGTGATTTACATTCGGTTGCTTGACAACAGGCTCAGATTTAATATGGTCACAGCGTCCCGGGGGGGTGATGTGATCTGCTTTTGCGACCTTCTGACGAGCGAAAGTCGATGGGGGATTCACTTAATGTCTGGATTCACTTAACGTCCCTCATGCTCATTTAACGACTGCGGCGTTTCAGTTAACTGCCGTGGACAAGAAAGGCAGTAAAATTGGGCAAAAAAAAAAAAGCTTGTCGAACACATTTCTCACTCAACAACGTAGACGTTGGGTTCAATTGTGGTCGTAAGTCGAGGAGTACCTGTGTCAACTCATAAAATATTTCTATGGTCTTTTTAGAGTTGCCAACAGAAAGGGAGTCCCGGAGTCAGACTCCAACAGGGGCATGACACTATCTCTTTATCTTTCATTTTATCTGATTTATTTCTATCAGCGAAAAATTATCTATTGTCCTTCTTAACTCACCCATTAATTATATCAAGCTCTCATATTTTTTTCTCTAACCATTGCCCTACCTTATCATATTCAATTTGCTCTCTCTCTCTAATTACAAGTGTTAATCTATTCATTCCTGCACATTCTAATTTCCTAATCACGTTCTCTTCCGTTGGAGTCTGCTCCTTTTTCCAATTTTGAGCAAATACAATTCTCGCCACAGATATCACATGAATAATTAAATATACATTTTCTTTACTGTAAATTTCAGGTACGATCCCCAACAGGAATATTTCTGCTTTTAAGTCAATATGTTCTAGAGCATCAAGGACCACTCATCCTCTCTTAAGCCAGCATCTTAGCCACCGCACCACATTGTAATGGCTCTCCTATCGCTAAATTCTGTGAGTATTAGGGACCTAACGGAATCCTTGTAGTTTTATTGGGGTTACACGAAAAAGCTGAGCCTGACACCCAAAGCCTTCTCGTCAAGTCTAGCTACTGCATTGTTTTTTCTGAGTGGAGCAGTGTGAACATCTCACACCAAAAGTTCAAAGCTCACTGGCCATAAGAAAGCTGGAAAACGATGGGGGAAAGCTGTAGGAAGTTAACATAGACAAGATATTTGCTGCTGTACTTAAAGTGAAAAGGAATTAATTCCACTTCTCCTGTGATTGAAAAAGAGACGATTGACAGAATGGTCCCTAAAAAAGAGAAAATAGGGAAATTGTAAGAAATTGTAAAGGAGCATTGCACGCTCCTTTTTATTTTTTATTTTTATTTAGAATAGGATAGGATAGGATAGGATAGAATAGAATAGAATAGAATAGAATAGAATAGAATAGAATAGAATAGAATAGAATAGAATTCTTTATTGGCCAAGTGTGATTGGACACACAAGGAATTTGTCTTGATGCAAATGTTCTCAGGGACATTAAAAAAAAAAGATACATTCATCAAGAGTCAAGAATCATCAGGTACAACACTTAGTGATAGTCATAGGGTACAAGAAGCAATTTATTTGTCAAGGATGTATTAGATAACACGTATAAGTATAAACATGATTATGAATACATGAAATGGCTACGAATAAGAAGTAACAGTTGGACAGGGACAGTAAGCACAATTGGTGCGTTTATGCACACCCCTTACAGACCTCTTACGAATGGGGTGATGTCAACAGTAGACAGTTTAAGGTTAAAGTTTTTGTGGTTTTGGGAAGAAACCATAGAGTCAAGTAGAGTATTCCAGGCATTGACCACTCTGTTGCTGAAGTCATATTTCCTGCAATTACCTTGAGTTTGTATCTATTGTGTGCTCATGTGTTGTTGTGGTTGTAGCTGAAGTAGTTGCTGATGGGTAGGACATTGCAATGGATAATTTTATGCACTACACTTAGGTTGGACCGAAGGCGGCATAAGTTCTAGGTTGTCTGGGTTTAGAATTTCAAGTCTGGTGGCATAAGGTATTCTGTTGTGAGTAGAGGAGTGGAGGTCTCTTCTTGTGAAATATCTATGGACTCTCTCGATTGTATTAATGTCCGATATGCAGTGTGGGTTCCAGACTGATGTGTTGTATTCAAGAATTGGTCTAGCAAATGTTTTGTATGCTCTAGTTAGTAGTACAATATTAGTGGAGAAAAGGCTACACAGAATTAGGTGAACAATTCTTAATGCCTTTTTGGCTGTGTAGTTGCAGTGGGCTGCTTCTCCCAAAAATAGAGTATCAAGCCCTTGTTTTCCACGTGTCTGTCATCTTGTTGCTCAGCTCAGTGTGTGGCCTTCTCTTCACAATTCACCCGAGGGGCTACTTTCCTTTTCTAATTTGTAGGAAGTGGCTCATGACATCTGTTTGGGCCCTGGGGCTACTTTTGGAAAACTTTTAAGCTGTTTCCAGGTTCCTTCTCTCTCCTCCCCTCCCTTTTTTTCCCTCCCAGACCAAAAAGACTGTGAAGTCGTATAGCGACGGAAAGGTTTGATTTAGGAATAAACCCCTCCCTTTCTTCCCCAGATTTTAAAGGGACGAGTTAAAAAACAAATCCTAAATCCTTTTATTGAAATGAAATACAGAGTGGGGGCAATTTATGTCTCTCTTAAAAGGTCTTTCAGGGGAAAATCTGCAAGAAGAATGGCTGGAGCATGTTGGTTGCTAGAGAACCGAGCACAGGAAGAAGGAAAGAAGTTGTCCAGTTGTATCTGCTCCCTGCTCACTTCTAAATCTGAGATTCGTGCTTTATTTGAATAGTTACATTTCTCATCTTCTCAATCACTTGTTCTTCGGGGGGGCAGAGATTAAACAGCTTTCTCTTGCTTCACCTCAGGTTTTATTTTTTAGGAATGCTAGAATGATAAAGAGTGGCACAGCGGAGGGTCTGGAGGAATGGCTTGCCTTTAGAGGTTCCTCCATCACGGGAGGTTTTTTAGAAGAAACTGGACAGCCATTTGTCTCAAATGATGTAGGGTCTCCTGCGTGAGCAAAGGGTTGTTGGACTAGAGCAGGGGTCGCCAACCTTTCGGACCTGAGGGACCACCAAACTCATAATTTTAAATCCCGCAGACCAGAAACCCTGGGAAAATCCCCCCCCCAAAAGTCTGCAGGAAATTCCCCCACCCCGTTTTCCTACCGATGGATCTTTCTTTATTTGGGATCGCAGGTTACCGTCTCCAGCTCCGTTCTCAGCGGGAGGGAGGGAGGGAGGGAGAGACTTTTGGCTTCATGCAAGGAAAGCAGCAGAAGTAGCAGAAGTCTTTCTTTCTCTCCCCCAAACTCCACCAGAAATGAGTCTTTGCGAGACTTGTCACGCCTCATGGAGCAGGAGGCCTTGCAGAGTCCCCAAGACTCATTTCTGGTGGAGTTTGGGGGAGAGAAAGAAAGACTTTTGCTGCTTTCCTTGCATGCAGCCAAAAGCAGAAGAAGGAAGAAGCGGAAAGAAGCATCCCGGTAGCCAGGCCAGGCGCGTGGGGCGAGTGGGGCAAGTTCCCCCCTCCGCCCTTTCCCCCCTCCTCTCACTACCTCCTGTTGTTCGCAATGCAAGCGACGCGAGCCTTGTGTTCCTGCGGGCCCTGTGGGCGGTGCAGCCTTGTGTTCCCACACAGCCTGGATTAATTGCTTTGGGGGGGAGATTTCTCTGCGGACCACCAAAATTTTCTCACGGACCACCAGTGGTCCCCCCGCCCACTGGTTGGTGACCATTGAGTTATGGCACTTGTCCACGTGAGGTGAGCGTCCTCCTCAAATTGCCGAAGCCAGCTGTGATAGCAATCAACTCTGGCGAGGTAGCTCTTCCACCTTCCACACAAAGAAGAGTCCAGCATATATTGAGGAAACAGAACCAGAACCAGACTTGAAAGAGAGCTGTATATTTTATGACGGAAAAATCTACTTTTCAACTCTTCAAAAAAAAAAAGAAAACACACACCCCAGGACTTCTGTTTGGCTCGGGCACAGCACAGAAATCGGTGCCAGGATTAAAACGTGGTTGAAAGATAAGGATGACAATGCTGGCTATTGTTTTCACGGCTTTTGAGCAGGTGCTTCGTAGGGTTTTGATGGAAGCCTGTGTTCTGAGGAAGGTGATAAAATCCTTCTCCTCGTGCCCAAGTCAACAAAGATGTGGCAAGGGACAATTTCACCAGCTTCACCTATAGGCCCTATACTTTTGAGAAGTCCTGAAATGACTTGGATGACTCATAAACAATAAAATGAGATGAAAACCCATCTGCAGGCCTCTTCATCCTTGGGAGTTGCATGGTCAACCATGCGTGGGAAAAAGAAAGAAAAATTAGTTTCCTCACTTCCCTCCAAAATATCTTGGATTCAAAGTCATTTTTTTTTCTTCGAAAAAGGGATAAGATTTATTTCTCCTCCCAGTAGTAAAAGGCAAGTCAAGAGAAATCTGGAGGAGTGAGGGGTAGAGTTGAGGGCAACGAGTATGAAAAAGTTCTCCTTGCTTATTTGCATTTTCTTCTCTGCATACTTAGGATGAGTTGGAGTAGACGGGGCTGACACCAAATAGCACACCTGGCATCCAACACAAACAGATGGGGAAGTGTGTGTAGACTTGGACATGTCTAATTGAAGCCCCCAGTTGGATCTCCTTGGCATTGTTCTTCACCGCCTCGCTGCTGCTTTGCAAAAATACTAAATAAACAAACTTCTGATCTCAGGAGAATTTGCAAGACAGCTTTACAATTCCCCCCCCCCGGTTTTTTTTTTTTTTTTTTGGTGTGTGTGTGTGTGTGTGTGTGTTGTTTTCTCTTAGCGCAAGCTGACAATAAGTAATAACTCATCCAGAGGCCTTCTCCTGTACTGAATGGCCACCATTCAGCGCTTGCAGCCTACTATTTTGAGTTTAAATTTAAATGTTCCTCTCCAAAAACGTTGTAATTTTAGAAGAAGCATTCCCAGCCCTTAGGTCCAACACCAAGCAGACTGCTTGTTTCTGGTCTGGAGGTGAAATTGCATGTTGTTGGCCTTTTGAAGAATTGCATTTTTTAAAAGAAGAAAACTTGCTTTTGTTTCTTTGTTTTGAGAAAAAAGTTAGATCCCAAATTATCCTGGTTTGAATTGTGAGTGTAAGTATATCCTGGCAGGCAGGAGGCTTCATTCTTCTGTTATTTGTTCCCATATCTCTTGAAGAAGCATTCCAGTGGAAAAGAGTGTCTTTTATATTAATAATATACATTTATTGAGCTGTGGTGGCTCAGTGGTCAGAAGGCAGCATTGCAGGCTAATTTACTGCTCACTGTCAGCAGTCCGACTCTTACCTGTTTAAGGTTGACTCAGCCTTCCGTCCTTCTGAGGTGGGTAAAATGAGGACCCAGATTGTTGGGGGGCAAAAGGCTGACTCTGCAAAACACTTAGAGAGGGCTGTGAAGCACTGTGAAGCGGTATATAAGTCTAAGTCTTGCTATTATATTGATAATATATAAGTCTGAGTGCTATTGCTATAAAAACCATTCCCACTGCCAGCAGTTTGATTCTGACTGGCTCAACGTTGACTCAGCTTTCCATCCTTCCGAGGTCAGTAAAATGAAGGGCCAGATTATGGGGGGGTGGGCGTAGACTGACTCTGTAAATTGCTTAGACAGGGCTGTAAAGCACCACGAAGCAGTAGATAAGTCTAAGTCTTGCTATTATATTGGTAATATATATTGACTAGCTCGATGCCTGTGCTTCGCTACAAAACTATGTGCTCAAGTTTAGTTTTTGGGGAGGAAAATAAGGGAGAAAAAATTCTGCCTTTGCCTACCAACATCCATTGGTATTCATCTGGCTAGCGTCCTGTCAATGTGTGAGAGAGTTGAGGGCTGTTCAGAAATTGAAAGAGTATTTGCTGTGTGAGCAAGAAGGAGACAGCAAGGAGCCTGGGCGTGGCTTAGCTCAACTGTTCTGTACTAAAGCTGCTTGGTGCAGTGAAACTGAAACTGAAACTCCTCTGCTTGTGTTTTGCATTTGGAAGAGATTTCTTTTGCAGCTGGGGAGGGGGAGTAGAACTCCTTAGCATCAGAGCATGTAAATAATAATAATAATAATATAGGAAACACTAATGCTCTCTGGTCATTTCAAAAAATCCTTTCTTAGTGAGCCCCTAGAAGCCAAGAGAAACATATGGGCCAAATTTCAAGTTTGTAGACTTTATGGTTCTGGAGATTTTGTGATGATGCCTGAGTGGCATTTTGCTTTTAATAGATAAGATTAAGTGAGTCCAGAAACAGGCAGCAAAAATGGAGTTTGGAGGAATTGAATCTGTATAACTTGGATGACAGAAGGGAAGGGAGGACATGATGGGCACTTTTAAATATACTAAGGGTGTGAAAAAGGTTCCAGAAGGAAATATTGCAACTGACCGGAAGGAAGTTCAAAAAATCATGTTAGAAAGGATGACTTCGCAGATAGAGTAGAGAAGGTTTGGAACCAACTTCCAGGGGAGGTAATGGGTCAATCATCAGGAACTGAGTTTAAACATTCTTGGGACTACCTTGGATGTCCATCATCCAACAAAGATCTAAAAAATATAAAAAAAATATACCGAAAGGGCAGATTCAGTGGGCCACTAGGTCTTTTTTTTTCTGCTGTCAATTTTCTGCGTAGGAGATTGTGGCTGGAGGCAGGTTTTGCAGAAAGCAAACAATTAAATCCTGTCCCTGATATAACCATTTGGTCTTTCTTTTCTCGAAAATTCCCGCTTAATGTTTTACGGTTGTTTTACAAAGAAGATTGGCTTCTGAAGAAGCATGTAAAAATGGGTTGAACTCACAACATTTTAAGTGGATTGTTACTGAAACAAAGGTGCGTGTGTGTTTGTTTGTTTGTGGTGCTGAGGAGTCCAGAGATGACCTTGGAGAAAAAAAAAGGCACCCAGATAATTCTTCTCCTTTTTCAAAACGCCAAATAGAGTGAGATTCTGAAATAAAGAGAGTGATGGATGTGACACCAGATCAGGAATGGTAGCTTAATTCTTGAAGTAGAATTAGAAGCAGAATATATCCAGATATTTCTCAGAGCTTAACTGGGTCTCCGTAGCACTTAGTTCTGTCTTTCTTTTTCCTTTCCTTTCTGCTCTCCCCCTCTCTCCCCCTCATGTTCTCATTATATCAAACAGAAACTACTTGTTGGAGGTTTGATTTGGCCTCCGGCCAGTGCCAGTTTGCCAGCAACAACATCAACAAAAGGGATTAATTTGTAGGTGAATCCTTATTTCCGGGAGGGGACGAAGACAGCAGTCCACGCTCCCGACTGCCTGCTGCATTACACAACCTAGATAAAGAAGAGATTTGTTTAGAAATGCTTTCAAAATGACCCTGTTTCAAAGAAACGCAGAACGTTTAAACAAGTTCACATTTGTTTATGGAGATTCTCCATCATCCAGGTCATGGTTGTCCCAAAAGTGCCCTTTTTTCCCCCCAAGAGGCAGTTGGACTTTCTTGGTTTTTCTTTGAAGACGTTTCGCTTCTCATCCAAGAAGCTTCTTCAGCTCTGTCTGCAAGGAGGATCAATCATTCCCCACCATCATCCAGTCAGAGTTGAAGAAGCTTCTTGGATGAGAAGCAAAATGTCTTCAAAGACAGACCAAGAAAGTCCAGTTGCCTTTTGGAAAAGCACCTTTGGGACAAGTTCAAGTTTGGTTCCATCTAGGTGCAGCCAACTTGAAAGTCTTCAACAAACTGAATTTCCAGTTATTGCAAACTCTAGTTTTGAACACTTGGGAAGTATTTGGAAAAGGCCGTTCGTTCCACCCAGATTCCTGGGTCTTTGCTACTCTTCTGGAAAGATTTGATGTTTTTCTACCACATTGCATCTTTCTATGGGGCTAGCAGCCCTCCTATCATCTGGTCAATGGGAGAACAGAAACAAAAATACGGCTACTAGATGCTACCTAGTTGCCTTGTGGCTCTCGTTGCTTTTCTTAATGACTGATTTTCATCCAGTCTGCCTGCAGGAAGGAGCTGGAAACGATGGGAGTTGGAACAAGGCACCCAAATATCTTGGCTACAGGAAGTCATGGGAACTTCCCAAAGTGCTACAAGGGTGGGATTGAGTAGCCACCTGTCTCATGCTCCGGAGAAAACTCTACAATCTTGGGTCTCCAACCTTGGCAATTTTAAGACTTGTGGCTGGTTGGGGAATTCCGGGAGTTGAAGTCCACAAGTCTTAACATTTCAAGGTTGGAGACCCCTCCTCAACAAAACAAGATTGGATTAGAGTCTGAGTGGATTGTTGTAGGCCCTGGTTTTGCCCACTCTTCTTCCTAGTTGGAATCTGCTGTAGGGTTGAGCAACCATAAGGGAGGGACCTTGTCATTTGTACATCCAGCTCTCTCCCGGACCCTTTCGGTAGCCTGTTGGCAGGATTAGAGAGCCAGTAGTAGTCCAGTTCTCCACACTTGAGTGAAAAGTGTGAGGGAGTCAGCAGAAGGACCTTGAAGGCAACTTCTTGAAGTTCTTGCCATGGTCCTTCTGAAGGTCATCCAGAAATAACTGGAATAGGGAAGAAGAGATGGGGAGTGGGTGAAATTATGGAAGCTTCCCCTTGCTGAGGTGTGTGTGTGTGTGTGCAAGAGAGAGAGAAAGAGAGAGAGAGAGAGAGAGAGAAAGGGGGGATATCTGCTTGCTGAGATAGGGGCTGGGGATTGTTAGGCCTCTACCGATGTTTCCCAACATTGGCAATTGTAGACTTCAACTCCCCAGCTGCTCCTGGTTTATTTTGTGGAAATCCAAAGCCAGATCTCTGACTCTTGTTTCCATCAAAACAAACCAGACTTAGAAGCTCCCGTTTGCTCTGGCCTTCCAATTCAAGCTTGTTAGAGCCAGAAGAAGCGAGGACGTCTGAATACTTTGCAACATCCCCATTGAGGGTATCGCGGTTCTCTCTTCAAAGGGAAAACTAACTGATGAGGTACACGAGCAGGGATGTGATTCCAATTAGGCTTTTGTCTGTTGTTAATGTGTTTCGATTTCCTGTACCGTAACAAGAGCTGCAGTAAATAAACAGGAACCAGATCCTAACGACTGGCTAAAGGGTTCCTCTACCTCTTACTGGGGAAGAGCCCTTGAACACAATAGAACATCTTTTTCTATTTGCTGATTTCTTTGCTCTACTTGCAAACTCAGACAAGGTCAGGGAAGGGGGAGACGTTCTGTCTGGCCTTTCCCACAACCACACCAACCCAGAAGTGTTGTTATTAGCCTTCAAGAAACCATGATGTGTCCTCTGCTTCCTAGCTACTGTAACAGAGAGAGAGAGAGAGAGACAGAGAGACAGAGAGACAGAGACACAGAGAGAGAGACAGAGACAGAGACACAGACACAGAGACAGAGACAGAGACAGACAGACAGACACACACACACATACAGACAGAGAGAGGGGTATGCAGAGTGAGATATGGAGTGAGAGAGAGAGTGACACAGAGAGAGAGAGATACAGAGAGAGAGATGGAGTGAGAGAGAGAGTGACAGAGAGAGAGAGAGATGGAGAGAGAGAGTGACAGAGAGAGAGAGAGAGAGAGATGGAGAGAGAGATACAGAGAGAGAGATGCAGTGAGAGAGTGACAGAGAGAGAGAGAGAGAGAGAGATGGAGAGAGGCAGACAGACAAACAGAGAGACAGATAGATAGACAAACAGACAGACAGACTGAGAGACAGAGACAGATAGACAGACAGAGACAGACAGACAGACAAGCAGAGAGAGACAGACAGAGAAACAGACAGAGATGGAGAGAGACAGAGACAGACCGAGAAACAGAAAGAGAGACACACAGAGAGAGATGGAGAGAGAGGCAGACAGAGAAACTAGACAAACAGAGACAGAGACAGACAGACAGACAGACAGAGAAACAGACACACACAGAGAGAGAGAAGGCAGGCAGAGAGAGGTGGGGGCGTAGCAGTCTGCTGAAAGCACTCTGGTGTGACAAGTCATGAATGTGACTAATTGGGGGACGCTGGTCACTTGAAGACCCATCAAAGTTTCCTGTCAGATCTCTGAGGCGCCGGAGAAACAGCCCCATTTCCTTGAATTCTACACCTACCAAGCGCCGCTCCACAAGGGCCACCATGCTGGCAAAACCCACGGCAGGACATGCCTACCTGATGAAGGGGGAGACACCAGCAAACTGGAATCCTACTTAACGGAGCTCGGTTACCTCACAGTCTAGCAATGCGAAGTCCCCGGAGCTCCTTTTTTTTTTTTTTTTTTGTGAAGGAGTTTGTACGGGAAGTTTGTAACAAAGAACTCTTAAAAAAAGCCACCTCCATCTGGAAATCTAAGAATGAATTGAAACGGGCCTTCTAACCGCTTCGCGGACAACAGACAAAGGAACACTCACTTCCGCCCGCTTGGCTGGCTGGCTGGCTGGCTGGCTGTGCGGGGTTGGTCCTGGGAGAAGCAGCAGCTGCCTCAGTCTCCCTCGTTTGCTCTTTGAGAGAATGACAGAGTTTGGAAGGGACCCTGGAGGTCTTCTAGTCCAGCCCCCTCTGCTCAAGCAGGAGACCCTCTACCATTCAGACAAGTGGCTGTCCAGTTTCTTCTTAAAACCCTCCAGGGATGGAGCAGCCACAGGGAGGGTTGATTGTTCTCAAAACTTAGGAAGTTTCTCCTTAGTTCTCGGAGACCTTGGTTGGTTTCCATTCGTTGCTTCTTGCTCTACCTTCAGGTGCTTGGAGAATAGCTTGACTGCCTCTTCTTTGGGGCAGCCCCTGAGATATCGGAAGACTGTTATCATGTCACCCCCAGTCCTTCTGTTCATTAAACTAGACATACCCAATTCCTCCAATCTCTTTGGCCCTGAAACATGGGCTTCAAGGTAGAGGGAGTACAGGGTGCAAATTCAGACGTTTCTTCTAAAATATCTAATGGGAAAAGCTTGCAAGTTGCAGTTGGGAACAGACAGAGACAGACAGAGAAACAGAAAGAGAGACACACAGAGAGAGATGGAGAGAGAGGCAGACAGAGTCAAGTCTTTTGCGACCATGACTACAATGGCAGCAAGATTTTTGGCTATGGGATCCAGGCCTTTCCAAAAGGATGAGGCAGAAGAGAGTGTAGTTCAGTGTTTTCCCAGCACTGGCAACTTTTAGAGATATATGGACTTCAACTCTGGCCATCCCTGCTCCTGGGAGAATCGAGCAAACGTAATCAAAACGAGAACAGATTGGACAATGGTTTTGCCTGAAATGGTACAGGGCGGTGATGCCGAACCTTTTTGTTTGTGGCATGCCAAAAGTGCGCATGTTCTGGCACCCACAATGCAATGCGCCCTGTCCCCCCTGCGCATGCGTGCACAACACCCCCCTGCCCCCTTACCTGCACTGTGTATGCACATACCTCCCAGCTAATTTCAGACATGATATTCTTCCGATTAGCAGAGCTGCGCCGGCAGTAGCAACTCCTGACAGCCCCAGCCGGATACCTGAGCGGAGCCCGGGCGGGCGGGCAGGCGGGCGGTGTGAGCGGAGCGCAGGTGGGCGGACGGTGCGAGCGGAGCCCGGGCGGCCGGGCGGTGCGAGCGGAGGCCGCTGAGCGGCAGGAAAAGGGAGCTGGGCAGCGATTTCTTGGCGCGCGGTGGGGGGGGGTCTCTTTTGGCCGGCCCCGATTTTTTTTTCAGAGGGGAATATCATGCCTGT
>NW_020717131.1:196710-209328 GCF_900518725.1 Notechis scutatus | reverse complement strand
TAGGCTCAAAGTGTCCCACTCTAATCAGCTAATTAAGCCATAACACCTGCAAAGGGTTCTTGGGCTTTTAAATGGTCTCTCAGTCTGGTTCAGTAGGAATCACAATCATGGGAAAGACTGCTGACCTGACAGTTGTGCAGAAAACCATCATTGACACCCTCCATAAGGAGGGAAAGCCTCAAAACGTAATTGCAAAAGAAGTTGGATGTTCCCAAAATGCTGTATCAAAGCACATTAATAGAAAGTTATGTGGAAGGGAAAAGTGTTATGTCTCACCTGTGCAAACGAGGTGAGAAGTCCAAATTTCCAAATGAATATAAACAAGCAAACAAGTCCAGTAATGACAGGGTTAAATTCCTTGAGCCGAGAAAGTTCTTGGCAGTCTCACACAAGGTGTCTGCCAAGTCCGACAATAAAGCAGGAATATAAATCACAAGCTGTCACCACACACAGGATCTTCCGAAGCTTCTCTCACAAATTAACACATTGTCCCGAACAAGTTCTCAGAACGAACACACCCACTTTTATTCCCTGTGGGGCGTGTCAGTCCCTCATCTCAGTCTCTGATTCATTCTTTCTTTCTGCATTGCAACTCGCACTTTTTCCTGCGCCGTTGCCTCGAACCAAGCCAGCATTCCTCGGTTTGATCTTCAGTCAGAGACTCTGATACGTTCTCCTGATTATCTGCCGACAACTGAGGCACAATCAGGGAGGAAGGTCTTGCTGAAGAGGAAAGTCCTGGGGTGGAAGGCAACTCCAAATCCTCTAACAAAGCAGGCTCAAACCTCAGAGCCAAATCCTCCTCTTCCTCATTGTCCAAGTCTTCGTTCTCTATCAAAGCAGGCTCAAACCTCAGAGCCAAATCCTCCTCTTCCTCATTGTCCAAGTCCTCGACCTCTGACAAAGCAGGCTCAAAGCTCCGAGCCACAACACTATCCCTCACCGCAGGGCCCTTCCCCCGAGTCTGACGATCAGGACGTGGTTTCAATGGAAACTGTTCATGGAATCTCCGGATAAGGTCCGGGGTGTGGACCATGGAAGCATCCACCCAGGAAAGAGCCTTCGGTCCATCCCCCAGCCTCTCGACGAAGTATTGAAACCATCCTTTCAGCCAGCGAGAATCCCGAATGCTGACCACCGTGTCATCAGCAGTGGGATCATCTCCGGGTACAGGTGGAGGAACCGTAGCAGCGGGAGAATGTAGAGCACATGAAGGGGCGTCAGGAACCAGAAGGGAATGGTGGAAGACAGGATGAATGCGCATAGAGTGCAGTAGGGTGAGCTGATAAGCAACGGGATTGATGACCGCCTCAATAGGGAAGGGACCGATGAAACGGTGGTCCAACTTCTTGATCGGACGATCGACCCATAGATGCTTCGTGGATAACCACACCCTGTCTCCTACAGCCAGTGGGGGCGTCGCCCAGCGAGAACGATCCGCGAACCTTTTATAGTCCTCCTTAGCCCTTTCCAATTGCTGTGAAATCAATTGGTGAACTGAATGCAGTTCCGACAAGAAGTCCCGCATCTTGGGAACTGGGGAATCTAAGATCGACAATGGGAAAAATCTCGGATGGTAACCCACATTCGCGTAAAAAGGTGTCATGTGAGTCGAGGTGTGCTGGGAATTGTTGAAGTCAAACTCCGCCAACGGGAGATAAGTCACCCAATCGTTCTGTTGGTGGTTGACAAAACACCTTAAATATTGTGCGAGGATGCCAATCACCTTCTCCGTCCCACCATCAGTCTCTGGATGGTGCGCCGACGACAAGCACACCTGTACCTGTATCGCGGTCATTAGGCTCTTCCAAAATTGAGTGGTAAACTGGACACCGCAATCTGAAATTACCTTATCCGGCAGACCATGAAGACGGAACACATGTTGTAAAAATAACCGGGCAGTAGTATGAGCCGACGGTAATCTCCGACAGGGGATAAGGTGAGCCATCTTGGTTAACATATCGACCACCACGAATACCATCGTATAACCCAATGAAGAAGGCAAATCTGTTAAGAAGTCCATGGAAATTGCCCCCCATGGTCTGTCCGGAGTTGGCAGAGGTTGAAGGAGACCAGGAGGTGCACCCATCGTGGCTTTCGCTTGCCTGCACGGTACACAGGATGCGACATAGGCGTGGACATCATGCCAGACTCGATGCCACCAAAAAGTCTGCGTGACAAGATGAAGGGTCTTAAAAAACCCAAAATGGCCAGCAGCAGGGTTGTCGTGACATTGAGTCATAATAAGGGCTTTAAGTGTTCCCGTGGGCATGTACAACCGGCCCCGATGTCATAGTAAGCCCTCCTTCAAAGTCCATGGGGAATCAGGTCCAATTTCCCCCATTCTCTGCTGCGACCAAGCGTCCAAGCGCTGCACCTCTCGTACCCGAGTCCGCAAATCCACTGGTTCCTGTATAACGGCCAAAGATTCTGGTGGCAGCACCGTACATGGAGAAAGGGAGTCCTTGGGACAAAGGTACTCAGGTTTACGAGACAGGGCATCTGCTCTCCGATTTTGACCACTGGGGATATAAGTCACAAAAAAGTTGAACCGGGCAAAGAACAACGACCACCGAATCTGTCGCTGGTTCAACTTCCTCACAGTGGACAAGTGTTCCAAATTACGATGATCCGTCCAAACCTCCACCTGGTGCCAGGCCCCCTCAAGATGATGTCGCCAAGTCTCAAACGCAGCCTTGATAGCCACTAAATCTTTTTCCCAGATAGTATAATTGCGCTCGGAAGGAGTGAGTTTCCGAGAATAGTAAGCGCAGGGAAAAAAAGGTGTGCTATCTGCCGAGGCTTGCAACAACACAGCCCCAATAGCCACGTTGGACACATCCGTCTCCACCACAAAAGGACGATGAGGATCAGGATGCCTCAGGACAGGTTCCGCGATGAAGGCCTTCTTGAGAGCCCCAAAGGCCTGTTGCTGCGGGGGGCCCCACTGGAACGGGACCTTCTTTCAAAGGAGCTGGGTTATGGGACCCGTCAGCTTAGCAAAACCCGGGATGAAGGTCCGGTAATAATTAGCGAACCCCAAGAGACGTTGAACGTTCTTTACTCGATGAGGGGTTCCCAACTACACAAGGCCTCCACTTTACACGGGTCCATGGCAATGCCTTTGGCAATGCCCTAAGAACTCTATGGAAGTCTGGAAAAAGAGGCATTTCTCCAGCTTCACATAGAGTTGATGTTCCCGAAGATGTTGCAAGACCTGACGAACGTGTTGAAGGTGGCTGTCCCTGGACCTGGAATAAATCAAAATATTGTCCAGGTACACCACCACAAACCGATTGAGCATGTCCCGGAACACATCGTTCATCAGGTGCTGGAAGACCGCAGGGGCATTGGTCAACCCAAACGACATCACGGTATATTCAAAATGGCCGTATCGGGTGCCAAACGCCATCTTCCATTCGTCCCCCTCTCGCATCCACACCAGGTTGTAGGCCCCTCGAAGATCGAGCTTCGTGAAAATAGTGGCCTCCCGTAACCGCTCCATCAACTCTGGAATGAGTGGCAAGGGATAACTATTCCGCACCGTAATGTCATTCAACCGGTGGTAATCGCAGCACAAACACAAGTCTCCCGTCTTCTTTTTTTAAAAAAAGAACAGGAGCAGAAAGAGGGAACGACAATGGCCGGATAAACCCCCGGGCTAAATTCTTTTCCAAGAAATCATGAAGGGCGGCCAATTCGGGCTCAGACATAGAATATAGGCGTCCCTTGGGTAGTGGGGCATCGGGCAGAAGGTAAACGGGACAGTCATAAGGTCGATGCGGGGGTAACCGATCTGCCTCCTTCTCACTAAATACATCGGAGAAATCGGATAGTTCAGGAGGTATGGAGATGTCGGGGGCGGCACCTGGCCAGCACAGGTGTGTCGTAAATGGTCCATGCACTGGAAACTCGGGGATGAAATGGTGTTCTGTGCCCATGCCACCCGAGGTTCGTGTAACCGTAGCCAGGCCATTCTGAGGACCAAGGGGAGATGGAGGTCCGCAGTGATGTAAAAACTAATTGCCTCCTCATGATCCCCAATGACCAGGTGCAACGGCTGGGTAGTGAAGCGAATAGGTCCAGCATGAAGTTCCCGTCCATCAATTGTTTCAACCTTTATTGGCAGCTCCACCGAAACCAGGGGAACATCAAAATGAGCCGCAAAAGCCTGGTCCATAAAATTGGTCGTAGCCCCCGAGTCCACCAATACAATTGCAGGAATCCCCTCCGACCGGTACGGCAAGAAAACCCGAGTGTCTAGAAGTAAATGTTGAGGGGGTCCAGAGTCCACCTCTGCTACTTCGGGCAGGTGGTTGATACGTGTCTGGCCTAGAGTTTCCCCGATGCCAGACCAACCTTGTTTCCCCGACTGACCAAGTCTAGATTCAGGCACAGGCCTGCGTGCCCCCCGTCGTTGAACAGAACAAGAATTTGCAAAGTGTCCAGGCCCCCCACAATACAGGCATAAGCCTCCCTGGAGTCTCCGTGTGCATTCATGGGCCGTCAAACGAGGTCGGACCGCACCTGACTTCATCGGCTCCTCGGCCATTGCCATGACACTATGGGAGACCCGGGGCACTGGTTGTACAGGGTGCTGTGGCATTGAGGTGGATGGCTGCTCCGGAACGGGGCTTCAAGTCCTGCGCCGTTGAAGCCGGGCGTCAATGCGCAAGCATTGCACCACCAGAGCGTCGAGGGTCGAGGCCGGCTCCACGTGAACCAATTCGTCCTGTAAGTCCTCTGACAAGGCATCCTGAAAAGCCTCCATCAAAGCCGCATCATTCCAAGCAGAGTCCAAACAGAGCAGTCAAAATTCTGAAATGAACTCCTGCAAGGGGCATTGCCCCTGGCGAAGTTCTTTCAGGCGTCTGGCTGCTGTCTGAGTCTTTATGGGATCCTCATACATTAAACGTAGGTGACGCCAAAACCCCTGATAGTCTGTTAGCAATGGACTGTCTAGCACTAATAAAGGAGTGGCCCACCTGGCAGCTGAGCCTGACAGAAGGCTGATTACAAACTCCACCCGAGCCTGGTCATCAGGGAAATCCTCCGGCCTCAGAGCCATAAACAATTAGCACTGTCCCATGAAAGCCGGGAACATTTCAGGCTGACCAGAGAACTTATCCGGCACAGCTACCAGGCATTTCCTATGGGGAGGGGCAGGAGGAGCAGCACGAGCCTGCAGCAGAGTGAGTTGATTAATCAGCTGAGTAACTTGCTGCTGCAAAACTTGGTTATCGTTCTGCAGCTGGTGAAACTGCTGCTGCTGTTGATCCATCTTGGTCAAAAGATGGCTTTTGTTAAGGTTCGGGACAAAAATGTTATGTCTCACCTGTGCAAACGAGGTGAGAAGTCCAAATTTCCAAATGAATATAAACAAGTAAACAAGTCCAGTAATGACGGGGTTAAATTCCTTGAGCCAGGAAAGTTCTTGGCAGTCTCACACAAGCTGTCTGCCAAGTCTGCCAATAAAACAAGAATATAAATCACAAGCTGTCGACACACACAGGATCTTCCGAAGCTTCTCTCACAAATTAACACGTTGTCCCGAACAAGTTCTCAGAGCGAACACACCCACTTTTATTCCCTGTGGGGCGTGTCAGTCCCTCATCTCAGTCTCTGATTCGTCCTTTCTTTCTGCGTTGCAATTCGCACTTTTTCCTGCGCCGTTGCCTCGCATCGAGCCAGCATTGCTCGGCTTGATCTTCAGTCAGAGACTCTGATACGTTCTCTTGATTATCTGCCAACACCTGAGGCACAATCAGGGAGGAAGGTCTTGCCGAAGAGGAAAGTCCTGGGGTGGAAGGCAACTCCGAATCCTCTAACAAAACAGGCTCAGACCTCAGAGCCTAATCCTCCTCTTCCTCATTGTCCAAGTCTTTGTCCTCTAGCAAAGAAGGCTCAAACCTCAGAGCCAAATCCTCCTCTTCCTCATTGTCCAAGTCCTCAACCTCTGAAAAAGCAGGCTCAAACCTCCGAGCCACAACAGACCCTATACTCTTTTAGACAAATTTCTTTATTTTCTGTTTCTGTTTAAAATTCTGGGCAAATAATAACAGCAAATCCATCACAAAACACACAAGTATAAAAAATAACATATGCATAATCAACAGCCAAAAAACAACAACAATCCCCCTCCCCTTGAATGACACTGACCCTTATCTAAGTTCTAGCAGGTACTAACTATTAGTTTGTATTTCATTGGAGCTACATTATGAACCTAAGGCCAGAGCTCAGTACTAAGGAAATAGTGAATAGTAACAAACAAAGACCCTCACACTCTTTTCTACTCTTCCCCTCTCTTGCCTAGTCCCTTCTCCTGAAAGTTCAGTGAACAATCTGATTTCATGGGAAGAGAAGGGATTAGTGGATACAGAAGCAAGTGTCCAGAGCAGGAGTCACCAACCTTTCAGACCCCATGGACCACTAAATTCATAATTTTAAATCCCACGGACCACTAATATGATCTGCCTAATGACTGGCTGGGGGGACGTGGCTAGGTGGTATGGTCATGTGACTGGGTGGGCGTGGCCAACTTGATGTCATTTACATCGAGGAGTACCTCTATTCGGTACCTCTATTCTCCTGTCCCCTCCCAGCCACTCCTCACCTGCCCACCCAGGCTCCTTAGCAGTTGTTGGAGCTAAGCAGCCCCACAAGAAAGAGTTAGCAAAACAGTCAGCTCAGTTGAAATTGGATCTGACCAAGAAGGAGGCTCAGCCGAAGCACCTCACTGAGGACTAGGAGAAGAGGCTTTCCAAGCAGAGGGAAGACCTGCAGGAGTGCAAGGCCAGGTACTGGTGCCTGGAGGCTCAGTGGGCTGAGATGGTCAGCCAGTTCCAGGCCATGATGCAGTCCCACTGGAACAAGGCCCTCCAGCTCTTTGCCACCAGTGGCACTTCCCTCCAGCCTTCGCCCAAATCCCCGCACCAGAAGGCTGAAGCAGACCCTGAATTGGAATTTATGCCTCCCTGTGACCTGTACAAAAAACCCTGAAGAGGGAGATTCTCTGCAGCAACAGAAACATTCACTGCACGTATCCAACCCAGGCACCATACTTTGAGGATCCCTAATTTATGCAATATAAAAAAATGCAAATAATTTTTCTGCAGACCACCAAAATTTTCTCACAGACCACCAGTGGTCCATGGAGCACTAGTTGGGGAACACTGATCCAGAGGATTTTATATCTTGGGAGGGACAATGCTGTTTTTGCATTGCCTCGGCCAAAGGCTGAGTCCTTTCAGGAAATCTGGGGAAAACATTCTTGCAGTTGGGCTGAAGGATCTGAAAAGAGGAGGCCAGCTGGATGGCTCTTCCGGGAGGGAGAAAGAAGAGCTGGGAAGACCCAGCTTGGGCTGAGAACCATATTCCAAGAATGGGATGCAAGAAAACAGGCTGGTAGAGATGATGGGACAGGAGGCAGGGAGGTGTTTTGGCTCCAGTAGAGCTAAGAGGCTTACATAGAGTTGCACAGAAGAAAGTAGGAAGGTTGCTCAACTCCAATTGATCATAAGAAGGAGGGAGGAAGAAGAAACCCAAGTAGGCAGTCCATGTCAGTGGGAAGTCCTTCTGGAGACCAGTGGAGAAACCTTTGGCTACTACCAAGAGCATAGGAAGATCTAAACCCTCAACAGGAAGAATCCCCAAATGACAAATTTGATGAAGCGGCTGTTTTGACCTAGGCTTCCCAAAAGCATGAAGCTGACTCCTTTAAACTGAATAAAACCCCTTTTATTTAGTTTAAAGTGAATTCCTCTCCAGCAAAGTCTTGGCCAATAGTCTTTCAAGAGATTTCACAACTACAGACCTTCATCAGGCTTGGAGAGCTGCCAGGCCAATATCTTCCAAATGCCGCTCTGTAGCAGACAATACTTGGGAAGAAGTCAGAAACACATCTTCACCCTAATGAATTGAACTAACTGTCTCCTGCAATCACCCCTCCCCTTTCGCTCCTCTTTATTCCCTATGGGATGGGCCATTCACCGTCCACCTGTGGCTTTACTCCCAAGTCCACCCTTGTTCCTTAGCTGTCCCCTTCTCCTGGCAGCTCTGTGCATGAGCACACTGGGAACAGGCTCCAACTGCTCTTCTGCAGCACTGATGTCCGACTCCGAAGGCAGCTGATAACTGTCAGACGACCCTGGCCCATCTCTGCCTCCAATGCAGAGCACTCATCAGAGCCTTCCTCAGACTCCAGGACTGGCCCATGTTACTCCCCAACCTCCTCACTGTCCAAATCTGCTGGCTGCTGGTGGGCCATAAAAGTAGCTGTCCTATTAATTCCTGTAGGTTTTAACTAGGTGGTGTTGCACTGGGTGCTCCTCTCTCAGTGCATATAATTGTCTCTAAGGCCTTTCCTGACATAGGTCTGGGTGATTTCAGGAAGTGCACCTTTACAGCCTCTTGAGTGATTGGGCCCGCCCTAGGGAGCATCCTCCTCCTGAGATCAGATTGTCCCTAATGCTGCTGGCCTTTCAGATGATTGACAAGACCTGCTTATGTGAGTGGGCAGGAGGTGGGGACACAAGAAGTGATGCAGGGAAGTTACAAGGTGTCATGCAACCCATGTGAAGATTCTGTTGTGGATTGGCTGTTAATTTGTCTTTATTTTGATGCTCTTTTATCTTTCTAACTTTTTAACTTTTTGACCCGAGCGATTGATCCATATTAGAATACAACAAGAAAACTGTTGTTGCTGTTAATTGATTATTAGTTGTACCTCCTCCCAAATCCCTGTTTGGCTTCCGGTTTTGCGCGGCTTCGGTAGCGGCAGGAATTCGCGCCTCTGCGATCCCTGCCGCGTTCGCTGCCAAGGTGCCCCCGATCTAAATAGGTCTGGGGGCTATGGCTGCCTTGTAGAGGCAGCCGAAGAGAGAGGGGATTCGGACAGAGGTTTGGGGGTAACGCAGACCCCCTTTCCAGCCGGGATAACCCCTTTTTCCTGAGGTGGTGGAGCGGCAGTCAGTAATGGCCGCCTCAAAGAAGCCAGCAGCCAGGTAAGATTTGTGCTGGAGGAAGAGGGAAGAGCTGTGGAAGTTGCTTCTGACTGGGATAAAGTTAAGAGAGAGAGTTCCTGTAACCTCGAAGGCTGCTAAGGATACTTTGTTTCTAGAAAGAGATACAAGCGGCGAACATTTTAAAAGAGTAAGTTTTTTTTTTCTTGCCTTTCACTCTCCTCCCTAACGTGACAGCAGTGGAACTATAAGAGAAATCCGGGAATCTGTTCTGGAGGTAAATGAATATTGAAGGAGCAAGGATTTCTGAATATTCAAAGGGGAAAAAAAAAGAAGAAGAATTTCATTTTGGCTGTGAGTGGGAAGGGAGAGGAAAAAAAAAAATGGAGCAACCTGAAAATAAGGAGAAGACTGCCTAAAACTTTAAAGAGTTAATTTTAAAGAGCTATTAAACAGCAATAAGACTTCCTAAAGATATATTTTAAAGAGAACTTTGTGATCAAACTTTATCCCAAAAAGAGAAAGTGGAAAAAGAGAAAGTATTAAAAAGAATCAGCTGATTGGACTGTTTGATGACTTTGGATTTTATGAGAATTATCTCAGACTAAAAGCACTTGGGTGGTTGTTTTGAAAAAAAAATTTCTCTGTACAATGACATCAGTTGTGGATGAACTAGAACTTATACATCAAAAATATGAAAGAGAAAAGCAAGAAGGGAAAGATGTCTTTGGCACTCTTTTTCAGTTTATAGAAATGGCGGTCTGTGCTTATGTAAAATCGTATGAGCAGGATAAAGAAGAAGCCATTTTTGAAGAACATGTGACTTTGGTTGGGGAAGAAAAGAAAGAGGAGAAAAAGGAGAAGAAGACTTTAAGACCTGGGAAAACAATCCAAAAAGAGAAGAATAAGGTGAAAAGAGGATATCGTGTTAGGAAACAACAGAAAGATGGAAAACAGGATAAAAGGGAGGTGGAGAGACAAGGGGGTAAAGAGAATAAGGAGAAGAAGAAGCAAGGGAGAAAGGAAGGGATGAGAAGCTTTAATGGTGGGGAGCAAAATGCAAAAAAAACAAAACAAAAGTTTTTTAGAGATAATGGATAGATTTTATTGGAAAAGGGATTCTAGAAAGGTACATAAGATTGCATTTTTATATTTGTATTTAGAAATAATTATAGAAGATTGGAATTAATATGTAATTTAAAATGTGATAAATATTTAGTATAATTTAGTGAAATTTTTGTTAAGAGAGGGGAGTACTTTAATGAAATAATGATTTAAGATCAGTGATGTGGGGGGGGGGGGGGAATAATTTTGGAAAGTATAAGAAGTGTTCCCATAATGGTATGATAATTAATTGAAATGTGTAAAATGTCTAAAGATATAAATGATTGTTAACACAAATGATTAGGCTATGTTATAATAGTGAAACTATTCGTGAAATGAGAGGTTTGAAGAAGGAGAGGGGAACATGTAATGTAATAATGATCTATAATATGTGATGTGGGGGATGGAATTAATATGGCAAATAGGTGCTCCCATAGAAATATGTGACCTAATTGATAAGAAATGTGCTAGATGTTTAAGATATGAATAAATATTAATATTAATGAATAGATTTGTATTGGTTTTGATGATATTGTATAATGTCAGAATGTACCAGACAGAATCTCAACGTAAGTTATGTATTTTAAATCAAGTATTATAAATATAGGGGAAAGAGACACAGGCGTCATACTCCAATCAGTGTACAGGAGAAGGTTTTTCTTTTTTCTTTTCTTTTAAGAAGAAAGATAAACGGATAGTTGGAAATAGAACAGACAAAGAATAAATATTATGATTTGAATTGAGAGGAGATAAATAAAATAAAATTGAGAAAATTTAAAAGAAAGGAGAAGCTATATAGAAAAATGAAAATGTAATAAGATATGTAATGGTATGTAAAATGAATATGAATTTGAATGTGTGTCTGTACCAAGAGTTTTGACCCGGGATTAAGCAACTTTCAGAAAAGATATTTTTTATGTTTTTATGTCTTGAATTTTTGTATGTTTTGTATGTCTTTAAAAATTAATAAAAATTTGTTCAAAAAAAGAAAAAAAAAAGAAAACTGTTGTTGCTGTTAATTGATTATTAGTTGTACCTCCTCCCAAATCCCATAAAAGTCCCGGGAAAATCTGTTACTCAGAATGAATTGCATTACCACACCCATTTCAGTTCTGCAAGTAGTTTTAAGTTATTTCTTTGAGAAAAAGAATAAGTGAACATGGATACGCCTGGCACAGTGGTTTAAAAATCAGAATCTTTACAAGCAATCATTCAGAGAGATTCTCTACACTTAAATATAAAGGAAAGACAAAGGGATAATTGGTGTTTATTTAAAAATAGCATATTTCTATCATGACTTGGGCTTTCGGTTCATTTTTGTATAACCATTAGATTAACAAATACTGTTACTCAAGCTTACCAAGCCCTCTAACAGTTCATTTTTTCCTATTTATTTAATCATCAGATGTTCTTTTGTATTCAGATGTGGCCTTAGCAGAATGATGTAGCACTTAGGGATGAAGATGCAGCCCAACAGGCCAGCGCTGGAGGCCAAGATGGAGAAAATCTGCACAGCCACCATGTACTTCCCCTTCGTGCTCAGGTAGGTGGGCACAAATGACACCCAAACAGTGCAGAAGACCAGCATGCTGAAGGTGATCAACTTGGCTTCATTGAATGCACCAGGGAGGTTCCGGGCCAGGAAAGCCACTGTGAAGCAGACAGCAGCCAGGAAGCCCATGTACCCGAGGGCAACATAAAACATGGCAACAGAGCCTGCATTGCATTGCAGAACTATTTCTCCAGGTTGAGAATGCTTATCAGAACTAGTAAATGGGGAATAGACTCCCAACCATATGGAACAAATTATAACTTGAAGAGTGAAAGAACAAAGGATGATTGAATTGGCCAAATTCTTGCCCAGCCATCTGCTTGCTCTGTTTCCTGGCTTTGTGGCCAGGAAGGCCAATACCACTGTGATTGTTTTGGCCAAGAGAGAAGACACGGCAACTGAGAAGATGATGCTGAAAGCTGTTTGTTGGAGAAGGCAAGTGGCTCTGGTTGGTTGGCCAATGAACAGGAAGGAAATCAAGAAGGAACACAGGAGGGAGACCAGAAGGATGAAGGAGAGGTTCCGATTGTTGGCTTTGACAAGGGGAGTTTCTAGAAATTTAATGAAGGTTCCCAATACAAGACCTGTGGTTAAGGCCAAAAACATGGCAAGGGAAGCCAGGATGATTCCCAAATTGTCTTTGTAAGAGAGGAAATTGATCCTTTTACGGATACATTGATCTCGATATTTATTGGGATGCTGATCTTCAGGACATTGAGTGCATTGTTCTGAATCTGCAAAGATCAAGAGGAAGAAGAGAAACACTCTCTTGTTTTAACCATAGTGCTTGCTTCACAATATCTCATTGTAGTTTTGAATTTTGTGAAAATATATAGATACCCCAAAACCAGAAGAGCAAACTATGAACTATTTATGTGAACATCCAGTGATGAATGAGGAACTTTCTTTTAAAAAGTGACATAGAAAGAAGAAATTCATTGGAAGAAGCCATGTTCCATCAATGGTTGTCTATGGCAGGTCTCATATCTCTTCAGATACAGT
>NW_020717131.1:128047-166710 GCF_900518725.1 Notechis scutatus | reverse complement strand
ATAGTAGTAGTGAAGGACAAAAATAGGATAAAGGAAATCAGAATGATTCCCAATGTTTCTTCATAGGACAGGAAGGTAATAATCTTGAAGATACATTGGGTTTGTTCCTGATTTGGATACTGATCTTCTGGACACTTGGTGCATTTTTCTGCATCTGAAAAAGAATGGGATATACACTTTATTGCTCACCCTTGATTGGCTTAGAGCTGAAACCATCAAAATAGTAAAATAAAAATAAACATTAAAAAGGTTTAAGAAAGTGTGAATAATTCTCTTCTTGATTCATAAAGAGTATTATTCACTGTTTCTTAAACTGTTTTCCATCAGTAGAATGGAAAAAAGGGCACTGTGGTTCAGTGACTTAATAACACTGAAGATGGTCTCTGTTCCAGTGGTTTGAGCCCTAGCACTAGCACTGCATGTTGAGGTGAGTTCCCATCCCTTGCCTCAGCTTCTGCACCTTATAGTTTGAAAGCATGTTTATGGAAGTAAATTAATAGGTAAATTTCTTTGGTGGGGAGATGAATTGGTGCTCTGTACAGGCAGTCAGATTCCTGCTTTCAACTTTCTTGATTGCAACATCTATTTGTGAGGCAGTTCCAGGGAAGGGAGGGGCCCTGTATTCTTTCTGGTAATGCTAGCTCATCCTCCTGTGGTACACCTTATTCACTCTTTCTTAAACCAAGAAAGAGCAAGAGTGTATCTAATGGAAGTGGTACACAGGCAGTCAAACTACTATTCTGCAATAGTATTGTGGTGTCCTAGCCAATGTAACACCACATGATAACAATAACAACAACAACAATATGCGAAGTAAGTGATTTTTCTGAATGAAGGTCCTGCTCGCCTTAAACAAAGTTCCAAGATTCAGTTGAAGTAGCAAAAATGAAGTAGCAGTTGAAGTAACAAAAATGGATGGAGCTGTTCTGAAATCACACATACATGCATAATAAATAAAATAAACTTGCTAGTAACAAGGGTGATTGAGAAAAATGTCTAGTTTAGGTGTTTACTAGAAGGCAAGTAAACTGCACCCAAACTGGGTGTCTGGGTTCCGATGGATGCCCTAATTAATTCATGAGCCTCGAGCCAAGTTTCAAAAGAATTCCAATTATTTAGTAGGAGCAACATGTCAGCACTTTTCCCAAACGCAATCAGCTCTGTCCTACGTAATTTACTGTTCATTTATGACCCTGTTTCCCCCTCCACCCAGGGTGTGTCATAAATCACATTCTCCAATGAAGCACTTTCACAGGCTGTGGACAACACGCCTCTCCAGCTGGGCTTGGTAACTTGAGACACAATCTGGAGACAGGTATGTGTGTATAGTGCTTCTGATCATAGCAACGAACTGCTCCATCAGATCTCCCCCTCCTTCTTATGGCAACTCGAGAGCAAGCCAGGAATGCTTTACGAGTTGACATGGGGTGAAAACCATATTGATTAAATATTGGTAAAACAAACTTCTCCAGGATGGAATTAAAAGCAACAATGAATCCCAAAATATAGAAAGTCCCTAAGCTGTCTTGTGTCATCTGATATCAACACAAAAGATGGGAGCCCTACTTCATTTGTAGCATGAAATATGACATATGCAATAAACATGGAGGCAAATGTCATATTTTCTGTACTGTCTCTGAAAGACCAAAGGTTAGAAATACCCTTCCAAAAGCCCCTCCATGGAAACTATCTGATTTCCTCCAAAGGTGTTTCCACCCACCTTCCTGAGTGGAGATGGTACCTTTTGCACAGGGAAGGCAGAGGTAACAGCAAATGGATTCTCCTTCCTGGGTTGCCTTAACTAATCCAGGTTGACAACTTTCTACACACCTGGAAGGAGGGAGGTCCTATGCAAAGAAAGTAGGGACATTAAAGGAGAAACGTGGAGAATAATCTATGGAAAGAGAACGAACATGAGTTTGATGTAATGGTGAAGACAACTGGCTAGAAAGTGGGAGGTTATGACTTCTAGTCCTGCTTTAGGAATAACTTTTAGCCAATCACCTTGTCTTAGCTCCAGGAAGAGGCAACAGCAAACTATTTCTGAAATCTCACCAAGAAAACTGCAGGGGATTCTTCAGGTAGTTGCCATTAGTCAACAATGACTTAAAAGCACTTATCCCCTTTCCAAAAATTGAAAGAGAAAAAAAAATAGTAACAATTCCAGTCAATCACCTGCTTTGGGTTTAATCTGGATTACTTTGGGACAACTTACAAATTGGGCTATACTCATTGGATTTCAAGTCTTAACTTGAGAACCTCAATAGATGCTTTCAACTATTGGATTTTCTGATTCAAATCTGAAGCCTCCAATATTAATGTATCAAACTTGCAGCATCACATTGTTGTCACATGATGTATCATGACTTTTTCCCCCTTTGCTGAACTGGGGTTGGGCATGGCCAATTCATGACGCATCTGGCATGAGTTTGACACCCCTGCTCAAATGGATCTTTAAACCCTCTTTAATGACATGTATATTACTTCTTTTTGCCTCTTTCCTCCTCCATTCACTTTCTGATCTTTGAATTTTCTTAGTTCTGATTTTAGAATTTTAGAGTTCAAGTTCTTTAGAACATAAGTCATCTCTCCATTTGTGATAGATGAACTTCCAAGCAACCTGAGGCACCCTGATTTTGAATATCATATTTCTTCTGTACAATTTACTAGAAGAGCTGGGGGAAATCCTTTCTCTTGAAAGTCAACAATTTGGTATAATCACTCAAGACTTCATTACAGAATTAAAAGTTTTTGGAATCTGTGAAATGGAAGGCACCCATTTTTTCCTTCCTTGTTGAGCCATTTCAGTTTTGCAAAACCATCCTGATCAAGAGTAAACTTGAGATCTGGGGATCCTTGCCTTTCTAGATCCCCTAATTTCAGTTTGAAGAAAGAATTGTTGGGGAACATAATCCAGCTCATGATATCAAAGTCAGTTGCTAGCTCTCTATTTTCATCCAAATAGACTTCATCCATGGAACCATTGTGAAACTGAGGGCTTTGCAGGAATGGGTGAAGCTAGAAGGGAAAAGAAAAGGATGGAGAGCAATGATAAAAGAAAATATCAATAAAGATTCTCAGTCATCCAGGTAGAGTTGTCTGGAAGTTGAATCATGGCAACTGGATTTCTT
The DNA here is from genome assembly GCF_900518725.1 of Notechis scutatus. The sequence continues at coordinate 163,579 of NW_020717131.1, read as the reverse complement.
TCGTTTTTTGTTTTGAAAGATTTCACTGCTTAAGCAATGAAATGTTTCAAACAAAAAACGAACAGAAAACAATATTTGTAGCCCAGGATTGAACTGTGGAATTTTGAATGCTCTATGAGTTTGATTGTTTTCTTGCAGAGATTTCATTACCCAATTCGATAACATCTTCAGTGGCACAAAAGGAACAACCTGACAAGTTCACCTTTCATCCCCTGGTACACCTTTGACTGCTCACCAAGCCACACAACAAACACCATCATAAAGTTTGCAGATGACACGACCGTGATTGGTCTCATCTCTGGAGAGGATGAGATGGCATATAGGGCAGAAGTAGAGAACCTGTCTATCTGGTGTTCACAGAACAATCTGTCATTGAATGTCCATAAAACCAAAGAACTGATTATGGACTTCAGGAAACTTGGACAGGATCATGCCCCACTCATCATCAATGGAGAACGAGTGGAAACTGTCCCTACGATCAGATTCCTTAACACCCATATTTCAGCTGATATCTCCTGGTCCCCTAACACCAAGGCCATAGTGAAGAAGGCTCAACAGCGGCTGCACTTCCTGTGGGTTCTCAGGAAGAACAATCTGGATAAGAAGCTGTTGCTGGCTTTCTATAAAGCCTCTGTGGAGAGCACTCTGATGTATTGTCTGGGTGTGTGGTGTGCAGGCTCCACAGCTGAGGACAGGAAAACTGTACAGAGGGTGATAAACATAGCTCAAAAGATCATTGGTTGCCCTCTGCCCTCCCTGGAAGACTTCGCCAGGTCCCACTGCCAAAGCAGAATCAAGGCCATTATAGAAGACCCCTCACACACTGGCAATTATCTTTTTGATCTGCTGCCGTCTGGACAGCGTTTTAAGTCAATAAAATCCCACACCACTAGACTAACAAATAGTTTCTTTCCCTGGGCCATCCGAACCACAAATAAACACAAAGTCACTACCTCATTAAGATGTGAAAAAATGTGAAATCTCAATACCCGATTCAGTTGTATAATAACATATTACAGTACAATCCATCTCTTGTGTATTATACTCGGCTAAGCGTTACAGTCAGTGTTGGATGTATATTTTGTGTATATTTGTAGATATTGTACTCTCAAATTGCAAATGGAGACGTGGGTACTCTATCTTTCTTATCTTCATTTTTAAGTGCTTTGGTTTTATTGTATTGCAAACAGTTGCTGGGGTGTATCCACAGTTTCGTTGTACAATGACAATAAAGTTCTAATCTTCTAATCTTTATAGTGAAGAATTCATTCCAACATGAATTGAGCTGTAATTGTATTTTAATATTTTTACAACTTCTTATATTATTGAATTTTTTAATGGAATAGAATAGAATTCTTTATTGGCCAAGTGTGAAAAAATGCTTTTTTTTTTGTTTCTTTTAGGTGTTTGAACTAACTTGGTTTAAGCTTAGAAGGTAAGCAGAGTTGGATCTGACTAGTAATAGAATAAAGATAAGAAGTAATATGAATATAAAATAATAGCAATAGCACTTAGAGTTATATAACCCTTCCCAGTGCTTTACAGTGCTTTACCCTCTCTAAGTGGTTTACTGGGTCAGCATATTGCCCCCAACAATAATAGTAAACATTTGAGGAGAGTCAATTAGAAACCTGCAGGAAACATCCCCATGAAGTCCTCAGCAATCAAAGGGACTTGACTTGTTGATTTCCTAAGAAATGTGAAAATTAAAGATTTTAGACATATGCAGATTTGAGCTTGGAGAAAAATGAGCTGGGCTTAATCTCAAGGATATACAATTAATTGACTTACATTAAGTGACTTATACACTGCTTCACAGTGTTTTATAGTCCTTTCTAAGCAATTTACAGAGTCAGCATATTGCCCCCAACAATCTGGGACCACATTTTATTGACCTCAGAAGGATAGAAGGGTGAGTCAACCTTGAGCTGGTCAGGATCAAACTCCTTGCAGTGGGCAGAATTAGTCTTCAATACTGCATTCTAACCACTGTTCCATCATGGCTCTAAATTGAACCATGGTTAATAGAGCTTGGATCCCATCACTAGTGTCCTTTAATCCTACTAAGTCTTCAGGCAGTAGAATCAATACAAGGAACTTCTGACTTGGATACAGGTCATAAAATTTGAGGTTCTTGTTGAATTTCTAGCATGCTCAAAATAAATAATTCTTGGGGAAAGTTGTTCATGTTACAGATTTATATATTTGATTCATGGCTTAGGACCAGGTTATCTGAGGGAACATCTCTTGCCAGTGACTTCTACCCAACCCATCAGAGTGGGGAGGCAGGGAATGTTGTGGGTCCCATCCCCGAGGGAGATAAACCTGGTGGGATCCAGAAGAAGGGCCTTCTCCATGGTGACTCCATATCTCTGGAACATCATCCCACAGAGATTAGAATGGCCCCCTCACTAATACTCTTCCGAAAGGCACTGAAGACTTGGTTCTGCCAGCAGGCCTGGGGAACCCAGAGTGGGATGGAGACCAGAGTGGGACGGACCCTGAGATGGGTTGTGTGATCTGCTGCTATCATGGTGGAGGGTGGGAGTTGGGGGGTAATTTTCTATTTATTCATTTTCTCAGATATAGTTCTATTGTACTTTATTAATTTATTTGATTCTTTATGTTAGTTTTAAAAAAAAATATGGTTTAACATTTTGTAAGCCGCCTCGAGTCACCATTGGTGAATGGGTGGCAATATAAATTCAATAAATAAATAATTAAACAAACAAAAAAGGAATAGAGAATACCTGCCAAGGCTGAAGCAGTTGACCTTCCAACTGGTATTTCCTGTTTCTCATTCTCCTGATAGACTTGGAGAAATACGCTACATTTGTGGCATTTGCCACAGCCCAGAGAGTGCTGTAAATGTGATAACCATCAAGAGACAGGATTTTTTCATAAATACTCGGGGGAGGGATCCTCAAATCTTCTTTTTCACGGCACCTTGTCCATCCTTTCACAGCTCCAGCTGGCTTTGAGTATAAACAATGAAAGCCTTCATCTACAAATTTCAGAATGGAAGAGTAAAGGAGTGGAAATTTGTCATCTACTGCCCACTTATGCCTGTGGATAAAGAAGGATAAAAAACCAAAGAGGGAGGGGAGGTACTTTGGAGACTTTAAGTCCAGGCTAAAATCCCATAAAACTGTGGTGATCCAGATCTTGCCAGCCTCAAGCTCGACAAACATTTCCAACATTACTTGAAGAAAGAATATTTGTCCAAAGGAGGAATCTGTCTTTACATAACAAACTAAAACATTGACTTTCTTCCATTTGTTCAAATGGCCAATGAACTTCTCAAAATCCTTCAAAGAAAAGGAGGTGCCCAATGAAAAAGCAACACAAATGCTGTTCTTTGTAAGCATGGGAGTCAATGTTCTTCTAAATCTCTCTCCATTCTCAGAGGTTGGAGCAACAAGACCTATCAATGTCCACCTAAAAAACAAGAGAACTTTGATAATCCCGGGATATTGGATGCCTTCCCCGGGGAGCACTTGGTAGAAAAAAGGAAAGTGATTTTTATCATTCAGAACTTGGGATGCAAAAGCATAACTGACCTGAAAGGAAAATGACAAACTTTGGATCAAATCAGAGGAACTACCCTTAGACACAACTTGCCTTCCTTTAGGACCAGTTCACATCCCTCACACCTTCTGCATGAGCCTTGATGTAGGATTTTTCTTTCAAGCATTCCCAACATTGGCTCCTAATCTAGACTGTGGCTGTGGTGGAACATAGAACACAGAATAATATTGAAAGGGACCTTGCAGGACTTCTCATCCAACCCCCTCTCAAGCAGAGATCCTATACCATTTCAGATACATTGTTGTCCCGTCTCTTTCTGAAAGCCTCCAGTGATGGAGCACCCACAACTTCTGAAGGTAATCCGTTCCATTGATGGTTTGCTCTCACCGTTAGGAAATTTCTCCTTAGCTCTAAGTTGCTTCTCTCCCTGGTTAGTAATGGGGAGAGAAGTGGCTGCTTTCATCATTTCAGTTCTTCCTGATTGTGTGCCATTTTAGATAGAAACAACCCTTCAAATTTTGTAGAGAAATCCATGAGTTGGATTTAAACTGAGAAGCTGCCAAGGAAAAAAAACATACAGATGCACAGGAAACACACCTGAGGAATTTTGTATTGGCTCAATATGGTTGAAATATGGATGGAAAGTTTAATTACATCCCCTTCAAGGACAGCCAGTATGTTTTTCTCCTTTGCACAGTTGTAGTTGGGAACATTGGCTTCCCCAGTCGAAAGCAAGTCTAGCAAGGCATCTGAGGTGATACTTCCTTTGAAATAATTGTCATTGATAGTGTAGCCCAGGGTGAGGTTGGGTAAGAGATGGGGATCTTTGTTGATCTCCTGAATGGCAAAAAGGAAGGACAGAATTTTCCAGTGTTGTTTGTATCCTTTCCTGTCAATAGATGTGCATCATATCACCATCAAGAACATTACTGTATCTCTTCCACTTTCTAAAATGCCCCTCCCTCTTCCATGCAAAGCTAAAATTTATCCAGTTATTAAAGCTAATGCACTGTTGCCACCAGTTGTTTATTTTGGTGAATGTTTGAAATAAATGATGGTTTTCCTCATGATTCAAGTGATCTGGGCAAATGCCTGGATTCTAAAAGTTTTGAAGCAGAACAGAAAAAAAGCCACTGGAATTCTTGTTTCATTGTCATTGTATTTCAAGCACACAAAACTCACATTTCCAATATATGCTTGTCATATAACATCAATAAATGAAATGGCCCTGACTGAACAATTCTCAAAATTCTGTTGGACCTGGACACATACAGCTTGTCAGGTGGTGCTCCATTCGAGATTCAAGAAAGAAAAACTTAGACTCTTTAGATTAGAGCAAAGAAATCTTTTACTGAAAATGAAGTGGTAGCATCAAATAGAATTCTGAATCTAAGAAATTAGGCGCGCAGATCACATATACAAAGTGTTGGAAACGTTCCCACCCCTCATAGTCCAAATGAGTCTTCCAATTAAAAGTGGTGAATATGATCATGTGAGCATCTTCAGGTGGTGATGAGGCCTCTGTCCGTTGACCTTGACATATTTTGATAAAGATTTGCAGCTGCGCAGAGAAAAGAAAGCTAATCGAGGAATAGAAACTTAAGAGCAGGAATTTATACTCCCCCCCACTCCTCATTTACACAACACAGGAATGTAACACCTCCAGCTCTCTTTCCAGACATATCCCCTCCCCCCATTACTTATGGCAGCCAAAAGATGCAAAGCAGTAGGAAAGATCTTGAAGGCTGACATTCGGCCCTCCTAGAAAAAAAAAATGTTAGTCCTGTAAGAGAGAACAACATAAAAGACACTGGTTAACAATCATATACATTTCTAGGGTTTATCAGGATACTTTGTGCAAAAGTCTTTGATCAGCTTAGGGGCTCTAACATCTTTCTCATTAACCCACTCAGCTTGGGAAGATGGGAAATGTTTCCAAGCTACGAGGTATTGGAGACGACCCCTCCATTTACGAGAGTCCAAAATCTCTTTAACTTCAAAATGTTGTTCACCCTCAATCAGCAATGGTATAGGAGGATCAGTCTGGGTTGGTCTCAAACTAGAAGTGTGTTCAGGTTTCAACAAACTAACATGGAAAACCGGGTGAATTCGTCGAAGAGTTTTTGGTAATGTCAATTGGACTGTCACAGGATTTATGATCCGTTCAATCGTGAAAGGACCTACATATTTAGGACCAAGTTTCTTCGACTTTTGAGTGGTTTGTAAGTATTTGGTGGACAGGAAAACTTTGTCACCCACTTGATAGGTCTTCTGTGGAGTTCTCTTTTTATCTGCAAACTTCTTATGAGATTGATGTGCATCATCTAATGCTTTACGGGCAACTGGCCAGTTAAGTTGGAGTTGAGATATCCATTCGTCTAGCGACTGGATGTTAGGTCTTTCACGAAGAAGCTCAGGTATGGGTAAAAAGTCTTGTCCCGACGCCACTTTAAAGGGGGTGAACCCAGTACTACTATGGACAGAATTGTTGTATGCCACCTCAGCAAATGGCAATAAGTCAGCCCAATTATCCTGTTGATAATTTATGTAACATCTGAGGTATTGTTCTAGCACTGCGTTAGTCCTCTCACAGGCCCCATTAGTTTGGGGATGGTGGGCGGAGCTTAAGCCCTAGGCGGAGCCTATTTACTTCAGGAATTCCCTCCAAAAGCTCGAGGTGAATTGAACCCCTCGGTCAGAAATTATACATTCAGGAATGCCATGCAGTCTACAGATATGTAGTATAAATAGTTTAGAGAATGATTTTGCCGAGGGAATCTTAGAGCAAGGTATGAAATGCACTTGTTTGGAGAACAAATCGGTTACTACCTAAATAACCATGTGTCCGGTGCTCTCGGGTAACTCTACTATAAAGTCCATAGAGATTTCCTTCCACGGAGCTGTTGGCCTAGCCACATTTTATAACAGACCTGCTGGCTTACCAGGAGGCCTTTTTGCTGATGCGCAAACTGAGCAGCTAGCCACATAAGTCTCAATGTCCTTTTTCAATGAAGGCCACCAGAATTGTCGCTTAACAAGGTGTAAGGTCTTCACGAATCCAAAGTGACCAGCCGCTTTAGAGTCATGGGCCTGTTGCAATATTTGGCTTCTCAATGTCTCTGGTACATACAGCTTCGCTCCCATCCAGGCCAAACCATCTCTAATTGTACAGTTGTTCGAATGCGTCAGAAACCATCCATCCAGTTTTAGGGCTTCCTTTAATTGCGCCATCAGATCACTTGACAAATCTGCTTCTTGCTTCTTCTTTTGCGCTCTAGTGACCACCGGGGCGGCTAGCTGTTTGGATGAAACAATAGGCCGTATAACTTCCTGACGAACACTGTTATATTGAGGCAGTCTAGATAAAGCATCCACCATAAAATTCCTCCCTCCAGGGATGTACTTCAGTGAAAAGTTGAACCGCTTGAAATACTGGGCCCACCTAACTTGTTTAGGAGACAATTTACAAGGTGTTTTTAAGGCCTTCAAATTCTTATGGTCAGTTCATACCTCAAACGGGTGTTTCGCTCCTTCCAAGAAATGTCTCCACATCAATAGGGCCCAACGAACTGCAAACGCTTCCTTCTCCCAGATGGCCCACCTCCTTTCAGTTTCAGTCAGTTTGCGGGAGGTGTAGGCACAGGGTTGTAAATTTCCTTTCTCATTGATTTGAAGTAATACCGCTCCAACAGCCACATCACTCGCATCGGCTTGGATCACGAAAGGGGCATCCATGTCCGGGTGCTTAAGCACTGGTTCTGCAGCAAACAGTCGCTTCAGCTTTTCAAAGGCAGTTTGGCATTCCATGGACCACTCCGCAGTTTGCTAGGCTTTGGTTTCGCCTCCCCCTTAGTTTTTAAGAGATTGGTGATAGGCATTGCTATCTTAGCAAAAGACGGGATGAATTGCCGGTAAAAGTTGGCAAATCCTAAGAAGCTTTGAAGTTGCTTTCGGGTGCGCAGTGGGGCCCGCTCCAACACAGCCCGTACCTTTCCTGGATCCATTTCAATGCCTTCGTGCAAAGTGCGATACCCCAAATAGTCGATTTTCTCTTGATGAAACTCACATTTGGACAGTTTAGCATATAATTTGGTGGCCTGCAGTTTCTGTAGGACTGAACGCACCAGTCTCACATGTTCATCCCGAGTTTCTGTGTAAATAAGGATGTCAACAAGGTAAACCAAAACCCCCTTGTATAAATGTTCGTGTAGCACCTGATTGATCATCTGCATGAATACGGCTGGAGCCCCCCTGTTGGCCAAAGGGGAGAACATTGAACTGGAAACAACCCATCGGGCAGTTAAAAGTGGTTTTCCACTCATCCCCTTCTTTAATTTGGATTTGGTAATACTCTTCTCTCAAGTCCAATTTCGTGAAAATTTTCCCTTTAGCCAGGTGGGCTAACATATCCTTCATTAGGGGGAGGGGGTACACGTTTTCCATGGAAATTGCGTTCAGGTTTCTATAGTCAACTACCAAACATTTGGAGCCATCTTTCTTTTCACAGAACAACACTGGGGCTGCTACCCGAGGTCTAGCGGGTTGGATGAAACCACGTTTCAAATTTTTATCGATAAACGATCTCAGCTCTTCCAATTCCCATGGTGTCATTGAATATAGCTTTGGTTTCGGGAGCGTCACCCCCGGCAGAATTTCAATACTACAATCTGTTGATCGATGAGGGGGGAGCTCATCTGAAGCCTTTTCGCTGAACACTTCTTTTAAGTCCCAATATTCTTTCGGAATCTTTTCCTCCCCCACCAAGTTTTCGGTACCTGTGGAGGCTAGCTCAACCGGATTCTGAAACCCCTGTCGGGATGGCTCCTCCCCTTCCGGTCGCCGATTGGTGCATATGCGTAATGACCCCTTCCTCCAGTTCACATGAGGATTCCACTTGCGGAGCCAGGGCAATCCTAGTATTAATAGTTGCTCCATTCCAGGGGCCACAATAAAACATAAAGTCTCTTTATGCTCCCCCATGGTCATCTCTAGGGGTTCCGTTATGAAGCGTGCAGGGCAACCCCCCGCCACAGATCCATCTAATTGGCAAAAGGCTATGGGCGTTTCTAAAATTCTCAGTCTGATGCCCATCTCCTCGACCACTTTCATGTTGATTACACATCTCGTGCACCCAGAGTCTAGCAAGGCTAACATCTCTCCTTCGGTCCCTGAAGTGGGTACCCTTAATTCTACTGGAATGGTCATGGGGCCCTTATTTGGACTTACCAGGAAGTCATACTCCGAGTTGGATTCACTATCTTCAAGGAAGGTTGGAGGTCCCAGCTCTTCTCCTGCCGGAGGGGCGACCTCTACAACTGCCCCCGTCTTTAGCGTGGTTTCGCGAGGCTTGGCTGGGGGATTTTCAGATTTCCTCCCTCCTCTCTGCGCCCCCTTTGGATCCAACTTGACCCTGCAGTCCGCAATCCAGTGGCCCTCCTTCCCACATCGAAAACAGGCAGTGGATTTGGGTCTTGCCATCACTCCTCCCTTCGGAGGCTTAGGGGCCTCTTGGAAGTGTGTGGGGGATGGCTTGCTCCATCCAGAGCCCCCCCCCCTGCATCTGCTTCGGGTCAAATCTATTTCCACTTCTTCCGCCAGCAAGTACCACAGTTGCAAATCATTAGGGTCCCTTCTGGAGATACACATCTGGTATACGTCTTCATTTAGACCATCTTTGTAGGCTTCTATCAGGGCTCCCTGGGACCAGCCTTGGATATGGCATGTCAGCTGTCTAAACTCTTGGGTGTAGTCGGCCACTGATCTCCTCCCTTGATTTATGGTTTTCATCCTGATCCTGGCTTTTCGCTCCGCTAGTGGGTCCTAAATCTTGCCCGCAGCGCAGTCATGAATACGTTATAATTCAGCAGTTGGGGGGAGTTATCATTATACAAAGTCACCATCCACTCTGCAGCTATTCCCTCCAGGGCCCTGGTAACACATCTAACTTTGGCTGCTTCTGAGGTGAACTCTTCCCTGTATTCTTCCATATAGCTCCAAACTTGTGCTAGGAAGAAACCCAAGTCTTTGGGATTTCCCCCAAATTTCACTTCTAATGGAGGCAGCTTGAGGACTCTGCATCTTCTAGGGATCACACCCACCGCTGGGGCCCCCGGGGCTGCAGCTGGCTGCTGCGCTGGCATAGGCTGAATTATGGGGGTGGGGGCAGCTTGACTGTCTCTGGCTAAACTTTCTCCCCCTTCCCCTTCATACCTTGGAGCGGCGTGGGGCTGTCCGAAGGCTTCATTTAGGAGCTGCCTGGCTTGATCCAGTAATAATTCTCTCTTCTCCCTCTCTTGCCATGGTGGCTCCTCTCTCCCACGCCATCGGGAAATGGTAATTCCAGGAGGGGGGGCTCTTCTGGATCCCTCCAGCCAACACCCAACGACCATCTGGGCTTCTCAGCTGGAACCTCTTCCAATGTAAGGTCGGCTAGCAATTCAGCTGCTGGCACCTCCGGCATCAGTAACGACTACCCCCCCACAGCTTCCAGATCCTCCTGATCGCTAGCTGAAGATGACATGATATCAAACCCCCTCGGAAGAAAACTGGATATTTTCTCCGGGTGGGCTGGTGATGAGATTCAGAATAATGTCAGGTGGTGCTCCATTCGAGATTCAAGAAAAAAAAACTTAGACTCTTTAGATTAGAGCAAAGAAATCTTTTACTGAAAACGAAGTGGTAGCATCAAATAGAATTCTGAATCTAAGAAATTAGGCGCGCAGATCACATATACAAAGTGTTGGAAACGTTCCCACCCCTCATAGTCCAAATGAGTCTTCCAATTAAAAGTTGTGAATATGATCATGTGAGTATCTTCAGGTGGTGATGAGGCCTCTGTCCGTTGACCTTGACATATTTTGATAAAGATTTGCAGCTGAGCAGAGAAAAGAAAGCTAATCGAGGAATAGAAACTTAAGAGCAGGAATTTATACTCCCCCCCTCCTTATTTACACAACACAGGAATGTAACACCTCCAGCTCTCTTCCCAGACATATTCCCTCCCCCATTACTTATGGCAGCCAAAAGATGCAAAGCAGTAGGAAAGATCTCGAAGGCTGACACAGCTTTTCCGAAGGGAATGGAATGGAGTGGGGTGGGGTGGAGTGGAATGGAATAGAATAGAATAGAATAGAATAGAATAGAATAGAATAGAATAGAATAGAATAATCTATCAAAAAGTTTGTCTTGAAGTTCAATTTCAAACTGGAACATATAGTCTTCTTTGACAAGTGTAGTTGACAAATACAGCAGTAATTAAAAATCCATATTGGTTAATCAGTACTACGAAGATCATCTTTCAAGTATTACAAAGTCCATTCTGTGTGGCCCTCATTTCCCCCCTGGGGAAGAAGGCATTGCCAGAGAGGAGGGTCCTGGGGAGGAAGGCATTCCCAGTTCCTCCTCCTCTTCTTCCAGGTCTTCTTCCTCTGACAGCATAGGTAGGTAGGTAGGTAGGTAGGCAGGCAGGCAGGCTGGCTGGCAGGCAGGCAGGCAGGCAGACATGCACACACACGCATAGATACTCATACACATAGATACACACACACACACACACATACACTGTACATATGTACATACAACAGATACATAGATAGTAGATAGGAAGATAGTGAGATAATCAGACATATAGACAGAAATAATATAAAATGACAGGCAGGCAGGCAGGCATATAGACAATGAAACATTTGGAAACCAACCCAAAGCTTGAAAAACAAACCTTCATCCCCATCCTATACCTCAGCTACAGTTATTCGCCACTATTGCAGAGGTAGTAGCAATAGCAATAGCACTTGGACCTATATACCGCTTTACAGTGCTTTTACAACCCTCTCTAAGCACTTTACAGAGTCAGCCTCTTGCCCCCAACAATCTGGGTCCTCATTTTATCCACCTGGGAAGGATGGAAGGCTGAGTCAACCTTGAGCCTGGTGACATTCGAATTGCCAAATTGCAGGCAGCTGGCAGGCAGCAGAAGTAGTCTGCAGTACCGCACTCTAACCATTGCGCCACTGCGACTCTTATACATTGCTAAATTTACAGTTAAGTATTAGTTGTGTTCCACTTGATAAAAAATGTCCACAGAAGGGACCTAAAACAAAATAAATCAATGATATCAGCAAGTTGTCAACTCATAAAATATTCCTCTGGTCTTTAGAATTGCCAAAGGAAAGGGAGGGGGAAGCAGTGCAGCAGCTTGCAAAACCGAAACTGCATTCCATCAATGTTTTCATAGTTTCCAGGCGACTGAAGTTTCTGCCATGCAAAATTCTAACTGGAGAGCATGATTGATGACTTTTGGCTATGGATGTGTCCCATTGGAGAATACGAATTACGATACACCCAGGGGGTGGGGAAAAACCAGGGTCAAGGATGACAATGAATGATGTATCTCAGAGTCAGCTACACCCAGGCATGTCCTCTCCTAATAAATAATCTTTAAGCTTTTAAAATCCGGCTAGAAACTCATGATTTAGATGGGAGTAACTACCGGAGCCCTGACACAAGTATTGTGGGCCCAATTGGCAAAAGGAAAGTCAGGACCATATTGGTTGGAAACATGAAGAAGAGGCCTTCATCCTGCAGTGGATAGACAATGCATAAAATGATGATGATGATGATGATGATGATGATGATGATGATGATGATGATGATGGGTTGTCTTATATTTAATTTATAGTAAGAGATTATCTAATTATATATTTGTACCTGTGTTGAGGAAATTTGAGACTCTTTTTCCTCTGTCTTTTTTTTTTCTCTTTCAGTTTTCAACCTTTTCCCCTTTTGAATTTTCTCCCCTTGTTATTTTGTATGTTAGTTTATACTTTTTATTTATTTGAAATCTAATAAAGTTATATTAAAAATAGAGAGGGGTCATCCTGCGCTGCTGGCATTGACCTATTGTCATGTCCCTGGTGGAGACTGACTGAGCAGTCAGAGGAGGACCCAGGCCCATCCCCTCTCCATCCTAGGGCATGCAGGGAGGAGAGGATCAGGGTAAAACGTGGTCTACTTGGGAGGAGAGGGACATGATCCTCTTCATGGGTTGCAGGTGTGACATGTGCATAAGAGTTTGGACCTGCAGGCTAACAGACACCGGAGACAAATTAGTGTTTTATTCCTAAAGAAGGTTTATCCCTGGTTATCTTCCTGAACTTGGCAATTATCTATCCTGGTCTGTCGTGGAACTTTATTCAATGCAGTTTGTTTTTGGTTTTTGCTTCGTTATCAGCTCTTTGAATGTGGATTGTGTTTCTTTCCTTTGAAATGTTATTTTGAAAATAGTTTACTCCTCCACTGTGAACAATTAAACAGTGAAGCCAAGTTGAAGGCATTAAAGGACTTTTAGTTACATTTTGGGTTTTGTTATATTTCTGATATACTCTGGGTCATCAAACCTATCATGGGTACAGATGGGTTCAATCATGAATGGACATCTTTCCCAGCAGCATAAGGGTTGAACTTTTATTCAAAGCAGCGATGAAATTGACATCCAGATTAGACTGTAGAGATGCATTCATTACTTTTTCAGAAACTTCTTCTGTGTCACAATGGGATTCAAACCCTGGTAGATATGATGCTTGTTTTCCTTGCAATTCTCAATTGCCTATATCTTTTTTTGATGGTGGAGATGATGGTTGCTTGTTTGTTCTGCTCATTCACTCTCCAGAGGGTTGCGCAAACATTGCTTTTCATGAGACTCAAGAGCAACCGGAGGTCAAATCTTGCATCAGAACATCTGGCTGTATAAGATGATGTCGAGAATCTGGACAGGCAAAGATAGACCATGGCTGTGACACCTTCAGTCATGAAGGTAGAAAAAGACATAGAAGTGTCATTGTTCTGAAAGCTTTGGTTTTTTTTTCAGGGATTCTTCTAAGATTCAAGAGAAGCAACCATAACATATGAATCAGGTATGCCCAGAAATGCACTTCTTCTTATAGTCTTACTATGGCTTCTGATGCCCCATGCGGTCAATGGGGTGCTCAAAGCCAAATGCCCTCTGAGTTTGGGGAAAGATGAATTAAATCCCCGGAATCATTACAGGCAAGGACGTCATCTGTTAAGTGGTATCATCTCCACAGCACACACTCAGCACTTACCATTCAAGTTCCTCAGCTTTCCCTCTGCTAAAGTTTCCAAGTAAGTCACTGGGTGCTTCATGGAATTAATTTCTCCACCCCTTGCCAATTTCTCCTTAACTACTATGGGCTGTCCTCTTTTGGGGCATTCCCTCTGCTAAAGTTTCCAAGTAAGTCGCTGGATGATGTTGTTAACCTTTCCGCTCCTTGCCAATTTCTAAAACTGCAGTTCTATTTAAAAGGTTGCCCTCTTTGGGGGCATTTGAATGAATGGTTATTCTGGTTTCTCTCAGTGAGGAGTCATTGGGATTCTTTTGGTAGTTTGTAGCTGATGAAGCTTCTATTGAAGTGTAGACTTCAGTGAGATGACAAAAAGCATCATGTTTAGAACATAATCTCTCCATCACATCAGTAATCAGGGGTGGTGGTTGAAGGGTTAAGGCAAGAAGTTTCCATTTTCCACTTTCTATCCTCCATCACAGCTATCACTTATGATGTTAAGTTTAGCTTGGAAAACAGGAGCAATAGAGGATGTTGGAAAGGAGAAGGAGGAAGAAGGAGATGTGTTTATCGATGAGTTTAAGTTTAAATGAAAGTTAGAGCAGACGTCTCCTTTCTTGCCACAAAGCATGGCTGAACCCAAATGACAGAAATATCCATGAGAAATACCAGATGAATTTTCCAAATGCAAGAGTCACTGATGTTTTTAGAGAAACAGATTGCTACAGAAAGAGGGAGATGAAGCAAATGAAGTCTCAAGAATGTTCTCATAATACATTCATGCAATTCCTTCATTTTATTTAGAACAAATAAGAGCCACTGCCTCACTTTTAGAAAAAAGAACAAGTCTCAAGAACTTTATCTGATTTACAACAAACTTTGGCCTCCTCTACTCTCTTCTACTTTCCTCTCCTCTCTCCTATTACTACTTTTCTAAACTGAAAGTTTTCCATTCAGTCATTGCAACTGTTGATCCTAATTCCTTAAACTCTGGTTTACCAACACTTTCTTTTTTGTGTGTGATGCTGGAAGGGCTCATTTAATTTTGTGCTTTAGGCTCAAAGGGGGGAGATGAGGACTACACAGAATGGACTTTGTAATACTTGAAAGATGATCTTCGTAGTACTGTTGCACTGGCTAACTAATATGGATTTTTAATTACTGCTGTACTTGTCAAATACAGTTGTCAAAGAAGACTACATGCTCCAGTTTGAATTTGAACGTCATGACAAACTTTTTGATAGATTCTATTCTATCCTATCCTATCCTATCCCATCCCATCCCATCCCATCCCATCCCATCCCATCCCATCCCATCCCATTCCATTCCATTCCATTCCATTCCATTCCATTCTATTCTATTCCATTCCATTCCACTCCACTCCACTCCACTCCATTCCACTCCATTCCACTCCCTTTGGAAAAGCTGTATGTGTTCAGTCCAACAGAATTTTGAGAATTGTTCAGTCAAGGCCATTTCATTTATTGATGTTATATGACATCAATAAATATTGATTATATATATATTGGAAATGTGAGTTTTGTGTGCTTGAAATACAATGACAATGAAAGAAGAATTTCAAGTGGCTTTTTTTCTGTTCTGCTTCAAAACTTTTAGAATCCAGGCATTTGCCCAGATCACTTGAATCATGAGGAAAATCATCATTTATTTCAACAATTCACCAAAATAAACAACTGGTGGCAACAGTGCATTAGCTTTAATAACTGGATAAATTTTAGCTTTGCATGGAAGAGGAAGGGGCATTTTAGAAAGTGGAAGAGATACAGTAATGTTCTTGATGATGATATGATGTACATCTATTGACAGGAAAGGATATAAACAACACTGGAAAATTCTGTCCTTCCTTTTTGCCATTCAGGAGATCAACAAAGATCCCCATCTCTTACCCAACCTCACCCTGGGCTACACTATCAATGACAATTATTTCAAAGGAAGTATCACCTCAGATGCCTTGCTAGACTTGCTTTCGACTGGGGAAGCCAATGTTCCCAACTACAACTGTGCAAAGGAGAAAAACATACTGGCTGTCCTTGAAGGGGATGTAATTGATCTTTCCATCCATATTTCAACCATATTGAGCCAATACAAAATTCCTCAGGTGTGTTCCCTGTGCATCTATATGTGTTTGTGCTTGGCAGCTTTTCAGTTTAAATCCAACTCATGGATTTCTCTATAAAATTTGAAGGGTTGTTTCTATCTAAAATGGCACACAATCAGGAAGAACTGAAATGATGAAAGCAGCCACTTCTCTCCCCATTACTAACCAGGGAGAGAAGCAACTTAGAACTAAGGAGAAATTTCCTAACGGTGAGAGCAAACCACCAATGGAACTGATTACCTTCAGAAGTTGTGGGTGCTCCATCACTGGAGGCTTTCAGAAACAGACGGGACAACAGTGTATCTGAAATGGTATAGGATCTCTGCTTGAGAGGGGGTTGGATGAGAAGTCCTGCAAGGTCCCTTTCAATATTATTCTGTGTTCTATGTTCCACCACAGCCACAGTCTAGATTAGGAACCAATGTTGGGAATGCTTGAAAGAAAAATCCTACATCAAGGCTCATGCAGAAGGTGTGAGGGATGTGAACTGGTCCTAAAGGAAGGCAAGTTGTGTGTAAGGGTAGTTCCTCTGATTTGATCCAAAGTTTGTCATTTTCCTTTCAGGTCAGTTATGCCTTTGCATCCCAAGTTCTGAATGATAAAAATCACTTTCCTTTTTTCTACCAAGTACTCCCCGGGGAAGGCATCCAATATCCTGGGATTATCAAAATTCTCTTGTATTTTAGGTGGACATTGATAGGTCTTGTTGCTCCAACCTCTGAGAATGGAGAGAGATTTAGAAGAACATTGACTCCCATGCTTACAAAGAACAGCATTTGTGTTGCTTTTTCATTGGGCACCTCCTTTTCTTTGAAGGATTTTATGAAGTTCATTGGCCATTTGAACAAATGGAAGAAAGTCAATGTTTTAGTTTGTTATGTTAAGACAGATTCCTTCCTTGGACAAATATTTTTTCTTCAAGTAATGTTGGAAATGTTTGTCGAGCTTGAGGCTGGCAAAATCTGGATCACCACAGCTTTATGGGATTTTAGCCTGGACTTAAAGTCTCCAAAGTACCTCCCTTCCCTCTATGGTTTTTTATCCTTCTTTATCCACAGGCATAAGTGGGCAGTAGATGACAAATTTCCACTCCTTTACTCTTCCATTCTGAAATTTGTAGATGAAGGCTTTCATTGTTTATACTCCAAGCCAGCTGGAACTGTGAAAGGATGGACAAGGTGCCGTGAAAAAGAAGATTTGAGGATCCCTCCGCCAAGTGTTTATGAAAAAACCCTGTCTCTTGATGGTTATCACATTTACAGCACTCTCTGGGCTGTGGCAAATGCCATAAATGCGGCATATTCCTCCAGGTCTATCAGGAGAATGAGAAACAGGAAATACCAGTTGGAAGGTCAACTGCTTCAGCCTTGGCAGGTATTCATTATTCTATATTTCCTTTAAATGAGAATCAAATCTATAAATCCATATCATGAACAACTTTCTCCAATAATTAGTTTATTTTAAGCATGCTAGAAAAGCAACAGGGAGATGAAACAGGAAGACTTAGATGAGAGAAAAGAAGGGGAACTTATCAAATTTGCAGATGACACTAAACTAACAATAAAAGAGCAAAGTTTTTGATAAAATAGACCACAACTACTTCTTGGTAAACTAGAAAAATGTGGGATAGACAGCACCACCACAAGATGGATTTGTAACTGGCCGACAAACCATATTCAACAAGTAGTCCTTAATGGTACTAGATCTACATGGAAGAAAGGAAGCAGCAGGGTACCACAAGGTCTTAGGCCCAGTACTCTACAATATCATCATAAATGTCTTAGATGAAGGAATAGAAAAGGAACTCATCAAATTTGTAGATGATACTAAGTTGGCAGGAATAGCCAACACCCCCAGAAGACAAGCTCAGGATCCAAAAAGATCTTGACAGACTTGAACAATGAGCCCTATCCAACAAAATGAATTTAATGTGGAGAAAAGCAAGGATTTACACTTAGTCAGAAAAAACAAACAAAGGTACAAGTACAGATTAGGTGAAACCAAGCTCAAAAACAAGAACTGTGAGAGGGACCTTGGAATCCTAGGGGACAATCTTTTAATATGAGCCAGCAACATGCAGCAGCAGCCCAAAAAAGTTAATACAATTCTTGGTTGTAAAAACAGAGGCATTGAATCAAAATCAGGTGAAGAATCGGTACTGCTTTATAAATCCTTAGAAAGGCCACACCTGGAATACTCCATTCAGTTTTGGTCACCACATTACAAAAAAAGATGTTGAAATGTTGAAAAAGGTGTAGAGAAGAGCAACTAAGATGATTCACGTTCTGTAGACTGAAATATATGAAGACCATTTGTGGGAACTGTGTATGGCCTGTCTAGAGAAAAGAAGGACTAGGGGTGACATGAGAACTGTATTCCAGTATTTATGGGTTTGATACAAAGAAGAGGAGTGTCAACTTATTTTCCAAAGCACCAAAATATAGGAATGGATGGAGACTTATTAAGGAGAGAAGCAACCTGGATTTAAGGAGAAACTTCCTGAGAACAATTAGCCAGCGGGACAGCTTGCCTTCAGAAGTTGCGGGTGCTTCATCACTGGAGGTTTTAAGAAGAGACTGGACAGCCACCTGTCTGAAATGGTATAGGGTCTGCTATTTGAGCAGGGGGTTGGACTAAAAGACTTCCAATGTCCAGCTCTTTTATGATTTTAATGAGGCAATCAATATGTACTTGGTTCTTTTAAAGATGTTCTAGATGAATCTCACAGTCTTGAGATGAAGCTCATTTTTTCCTCAGAGAACAAATCTGCACATGTCTCAAGGTTTTAACTTCTACCCTTCTACGAAAGAGAACTCAAGGCCCTTTGACCTGAGTTTGACCTGGCTGACAAACCATACTCAACGAGTAGTCCTTAATGAGTCTAAGTCTACATGGAGGGAAGTAAGCAATGGGGTGCCACAAGGTTCTGTCTTAGGCCCAGTACTCTTCAATATCTTCATTAACAACTTAGATGAGGGAATAGAAGGGGAACTTACCAAATTTGCAGATGATACTAAGCTGGCAGGAATAGCTAACACCCAAGAAGATAGGCTCAAGATCCACATGGATCTTGACAGATTAGAACACTGGGCTGTGTCTAACAAAATAAAATTCAATGTAGAGAAAAGTAAAGTCCTACACTTAGGCAAGAAAAACCAAAAGTACACATATAGACTGGGTGAAACCAGGCTCAATAGCAGTAACTGTGAGAGGGATCTTGGAGTCTTAGTGGACAACCAGATAAATATGAGCCAGCAGTGTGCAGCAGCAGCCAAAAAAGCTAATGCAATCCTAAATTGTATTAACAGAGGGATACAATCAAGATCAAGGGAGGTACTAATACCACTCTATAAAGCCTTAGGAAGACCACACCTAGAGTACTGCATCCAGTTTTGGTCACCACACTATAAAAAAGATGTTGAGCCTCTAGAAAAAGTACAGAGAAGAGCAACCAGGATGATTAGAGGACTGGAGACTAAAACATATCAAGACCAGTTACAGGAACTGGGCTTGGCCAGTCTAGTAAAGAGAAGGGCCACGGGAGACATGATAGCGGTCTTCCAATATTTGAGGGGCTGCCACAGAGAGGAGGAAGGTGTCAATCTATTTTCTAAAGTGCCTGTAGGCCAGACAAGGAATAATGGATGGAAACTGAACAAGGAGAGATTTAACCTGAAAATAAGGAGAAACTTTCTGACAGTGATAACAATCAACCAATGGAACACTTTGCCCTCAGAAATTGTGGGAGAGCCATCACTTGAAACTTTCCAGAAGAGATTGGACTGCCATCTGTCAGAAATGGTGTAGGGTCTCCCGCTTGGGTGGGTGGGGGGTTTGGACTAGATGACCTACAAGGTCCCTTCCAACTCTGATTATATGTTATCTGTTATCTGATTCCTGATGACTTCATGGGGATCTTTTCTGCAGGTTTCTGGTTGGCTTTCAGGAAATAATTTCTATTACCTTTTTCCAGGAATATCATTTCCAGTTATTTTATTTGCTATTCCTAATCGGGCCCAACTCTACTTAAACTCTAAACTTTAACCTAAACTTCTAAAGGGAAAAGAAGGATAAAAACATTCAGCAATGAAAGAGGCCCAGAAGAAATGCAAATAGATAGTCACAACTCATTCATGGTAGAATGAATTCTTCACTATAAGGCAATGATCCCCAACCTTTCCAGCTTTGCAATCCAGCTGGCGGTGCTGGGGGGGAGAGGTATGAGTGGCAGGTGTGAGTGCCTGCCACTCACACCTTCCCTCCCCGCCCCGCCAGCTGGATTGCAAAGCTGGAAGCAGTGGGCATGCATTTGTTCAAGCACTGGGCATGCATGTCCTCCCCTTCCACGAATGGAGCTTCATGCATAAGCAGAGGGTGCATGCACTCACAGGCAAAGACCCACTCATGCAAGTGGCAAGCACTTGTGCTCGTGCACAAACTTCATTCGAGCAAGCAGAGGGCACTTGTGCTTATGCACATGCTTGCCCATCTTTCCCACGGCCGGGTTTCAAACAGGGGGTTGGAGTTGCCAGTGGATTAAAAAGGGGGAACTTGTTAAATTGTCCCTCTTTTACCACTATGGCTATTATCTAAATTGTACAGAAACATCGGCAAGAAAACCACCAAGCTCAGAGAGCATCAAGGACTTCAATCCTGAGCTACAAATACTATCTTCTATTCTTTTTTGGTTTGAAACTTTTCATTGCTTAAGCAGTGAAACATTTCAAACTAACAAAGAAAAGAAGTCCAGTTTATTTATTTATTTATTTATTCATTTATTTATTTATTTATTTATTTATTTGTTTGTTTATTTGTTTGTTTGTCTATCACTTACAAGATACCAGGTATAAGTATAAACAGTTATGAATACATGAAATGGATACATATAAGCAGGGGTGGGATTCTACCAGTTCGCACCTATTTGCTAGAACCGGTTGTTAACATTCTAAGCAGTTCGGAGAACTGGTTGTTAGAAGAAATTACTGGCCTAATCCTGTAAGGAAGGCAGGAAGGAAACATTCTGGTGTTGCTTACAGAAACTGCCTCTCCATTAACCCTTATTACATTCTTGGCAGGACTAGACTTCCTATCTCAGGAATGTCTCTGGAGTTTGTTTTCCCCTCCTATACTGGTACTTTGCTTGTGTGAAGTGACTATTCAAAGTTACAATGGCACTGAAAAAAGTGACTTAAGACCATTTTTCACACTTACGACTGTTGCAACATCCCCACAGTCATGAGAGGCCAGGCGAGGAGATGCATGCCTCGATGTGAGTGATATTGAGTTGGCCATACCCAGCCAATAACATGACCACCAAGCCATGTCCACCCAGTCACATGACCACCAAGCCCTGTCCACCACCTAAGCCACACCCACAGAATCAGTTGTTAAAAAAATTGAATCCCACCCCTGCATATAAGAAAAATAAAAAGAAATAATAGGACAGGGACGGTAGGTACATTGGTGCACTTATGCACGCCCCCTACAGACCTCTTAGGAAAAGGGTGAGGTCAATAGTAGATAGTCTAAGGTTAAAGTTTTTGGGGTTTGGGGAAGAAACCACTGAGTCAGACAGAGTATTCCAGACATTGACCACTCTGTTGCTGAAGTCTTATTTCCTGCAATCAAGATTGGTGCGGTTTACCTTGAGTTTGTATCTATTGTTTGCTCTTGTATTGTTACGGTTGAAGCTGAAGTATTCATTGACAGGTAGGACATTGCAATGTATGATTTTATATTTATATACGGTTGCCATGAGTCAACCTCCAGATGACTCTACCTGGATGACTGTGAATCTTTTTTTAACATGCTCTTCTACTGTTGCTCTTCATCCTGCAGTTTTCTCTCTCTTTTCCCTTTTAGCTCCACCCATTCCTGCAAAGCCCTCAGTTTCATAATGGTTCCATGGATGGAGTCTATTTGGATGAAAATAGAGAGCTGGCAGCTGACTTTGATGTCATGAGCTGGATTATGTTCCCCAACAATTCTTTCTTCAAACTGAAATTAGGGGATCTAGAAAGACAAGGATCCCCAGATCTCAAGTTTACTCTTGATCAGGATGGTTTTGCAAAACTGAAATGGCTCAAGAAGGTAGGAAAAAATGGGACTCCTCCATTTCACAGACTCCAAACATTTTAAATTCTGTAATGAACTCTTTGTGCTCTTGAGTACTGAGTGAGTGCACCAAATGGTTGGTTTTTCAAAAGAAAGGATTTTTCCCTAGCTCTTCTAGTAAATTGTACAGAAGAAATATGACATTCAAAACCCTGGTTGCTTTGACCCTAAAATTGTTCCTTCATCAGGAAAGCATCAGTAAGTTCCCTGGAAGTTCAGATAGCACAAATGGAGAGAGGGCATAATTCCTAAAAAACTTGAACTCTAAAATCAGAATTGAAGACATTCAAAGACAAGAAAGTGAATGTAGAGTAGAATAGAATAACAGAGTTGAAAGGGACCTTGGAGGTCTTCTAATTCAACCCCCTGCCTAGGCAGGAAACCCTACACCACTTCAGATAAATGGTTATCCAACATCTTTCTAAAAAAACTTCCTGTGTTGGAACATTTACAACTTCTGGAGGCAAGTTGTTCCACTGATTAATTGTTCTAACTATCAGGAAATTTCTCCTTAGTTCTAAGTTGCTTCTCTCCTTGATTAATTTCCACCAGTGGTGGGATTCAAATTTTTTTTACTATCTGTTCTGTGGGTGTTGCTTGGTGGGCGTGGCATGGCTTCCCTCCCTACCCCACTAACCTGCTTTCCAGCTCCATTCTCCTGTGCAGGATAACCAAAGAAGATCAGCTGGGACTCGGGAGGCAGAGAATAGATGGGGTTGGGACCAGTCAGAGGTGATATTTGCTAGTTCTCTGAACTACTCAATATTTCTACTGCTGGTTCTCCAGAACTGGTCAGAAACTGCTGAATACCACCTCTGATTTCCACCCATTGCTTCTAGTCCTGCCCTCAGGTGCTTTGGCGAGGTAAGAGATTGGGAGAAGCAATATGCTGTACATTTCACTGATGAAAGTTTTAAAGGTCATTAGCGATTTCAGATATGAATCAGAAATCCATGCAACTTTACCAAAAAGTCCCTGTCACCCAACCCAATACAGCACAACCAACACAAAATATAAAAAGAATTATACTGCCATACATCAATAATATCTCAGAAACCACCAACAGACTCCTACAACCACATGGAATCAGCATAGCACACAAGCCAACTAAAGCCCTTCCAAACATCTAAGCAGACCAAAAGACCCAACAACCCCAGAAGAAAAAACAGGAGTCATTAACAACATTCAAGGTAAGGAGTGCAACAACTTCTGTGTAGGATACACAGGCAGAAGACTGGTATGGAATGCATACCAGTCAGAAGACATGATAAAAATTCTTTAATTTCACAACATATAGACAGTGTCAACTCATAAAATATTTCTATGGTCTTTTTGCCAACAGAAAGGGAGGGGGAAGCAGTGTGGCAGCTTGCAAACTAAAATTGCATTCCATAAATAGTTTTCAAAGATAGTAACTAGGTGACTGAAGTTTCTGCCATGCAAAATTCTAACTGGAGAGCATGATTTGATGACTCTTGGCTATGGATGTGTCCCATTGGAGAATATGAATTATGATACACCCAGGGGGTGGGGAATAACCAGGGTTAAGGATGACAATGGATTATGTGTCTCAGAGTCAGCTACACCCAGGCAGTGCTGGACATTTTAACTCCCAATAAATCTTTTTGGAGTTTTTGGAAGTTTGGTTCGAGACTCATTATTTAAATAGGGGTAAGTGCTGGAATCCTGACAGACAGATTTAACCATCATTTCAATTGGGAAAATATGACCATCCTAGAGCAAGCCAAGTCCAAAAATGCCAGGGTATTTCTAGAAGCCTAGCACTCTGACAAATCAGCCATCAATAGACTTATAGACATTAACAACATCTATAGCAGGGGTGTCAAACTTGATTTCATTGAGGGCAGCATCAGAATTGTGTTTTACCTCAGGGGGGCATGGCCAGGGTGGGTGTGGCCAGCATGATGTCATTTGTGGGGGGGCACCTGTGATGGCCTGAGTACTCTGCCAGTAAAAACAGGCTCCCAAGCTCCATTTTCAGCTGGGACAGCCTCCTGCAACCCTCTGCCAGTGAAAACAGAGCTCCCCCTCTCTCTCCCCCTCTCTCTCTCTCTCCCTCCCTCCCTCCCTCCCCCTCTCTCTGTGCAGCCTTAGCAAGCTCTGTTTTTGCTGGCAGAGGCACTGTGGGGCGAGGCACCACAGGCCGGTCCTTCACTGTTTCCAGGGAGGCCCTACGAGCCAGATCCAGCCCCCCGGGCCTTGAGTTTGACACCCCTAATCTACAGACTATGCAAAAGAGACAATCAACCACCCCAAAAGACTTGTGGCACCTCTCCACCAGTAATCAGCACTCAGATCAGCATAGATTAACTCCAAGGTTAACTTCAGACCAACACTCAAATAAGCAATACCCCGATCAAGAAACTTCCAAAGAGCCATCAGTAAACAGCCCAACCAAAGAATCTCTTAAAACCACCCCCATCCACAAGACACCAGAATATAAACTGAGAGCAAATCTCATTCCTTACCAGCACTGATTATGTTATCTAGTTGGGTAATTAAATGTCTGCAAGAAAACTCAGCACCGGAGCTACAAATATTCTCCTTTATGAATCCGAAAACCCAAGGTTTTAAATGGGCTATTGAGGTTCTCAAGCTGCTACTCAGTCCTGGAATCCAAATGTATACAAAGTGGTTTCAATATAATCCAGGTTGAACCCAAAGCAGAAGATTGACTTTAATTGTTCATATATTTTTTTCTTCTCTTTCCATTTTTTGGAGAGGGGGCAAGCAGTGGTGCGATTCAACCTGGTGTAACAACTGGTTCTGTGAGCGTGTGCTTCCCATGCATGCACAGCATTTAGAAAATATCATTTTTAGCTATAATATTTACGTTCTGCTGAAGATGGGTACCTGGTGAGTAAAACAGCTAATGCTGCAGCAAACTGCACTGCAGCGTGAATCAGCTGTGCTCAAAAACAAGGAAATAAACCACAGGAAAAGGGCAGTGTCAGTGTTCCAGAAAACCTCCCCTCTGAGTTTAATTCTGAGACACACATCCTTTCAAAAGTTCTGTTTTATTTGGATAGTAAACTGGCACATCTGGGGAATCCCAAATCTGAAAGTTCCGGGTTTCTTTGCAATAAGTAAAAAACTACAAATCCACGAACTCATCATCACATCACATGCCCCAATCACCATCCATCCCAGCTTGAGATGTTCTCTCAACCAGGTGCAGAAATAACATGACCTTGACTTAGAAGAAGAATGCTATTACGTCTAACCACATACCCTCCAAGAAATTCCCCCCTCCCATTTTCCCAGGCTCAAGAATGTGGCAGTGTGGAAGTGTCTGGTCTCAATATGGCTTCCAAAGCTGACAGGTAAGGGCAGGTGGGCGGGACCAAATGATCACCAGAACTACCGGTTCAACCGAACCGGTGCAAACCACCCCTGCTTTCAAGTCAGTGTTGATTGCTGGCAGCTACCTGGAGAAGCCCCTGCAGTTTTCTTGGTGAGATTTCAGAAGTGGTTTGCCATTGCCTCTTCCTAGTGCTAAGAGAAAGTGATTGGCTAAAAATTATCCCTAAGGCAGGACTAGAAGTCACAATCTCCCATTTTCTAGCTAGGTATCTTCGATATTCCATCAAACTCATTTTCATTCTCTTTCCACAGATTATTCTCCACATGTTTCTTTTTTAATGTACCTACTTTCTTTGCATAGGGCCTCCTTCCTTCCAGGTGTGTAGAAAGTTGTCAACCTGGATTTGCTAAGGCGACTCAGGAAGGAGAGCCCATCTGCTGTTACCTCTGCCTTCCCTGTGCAGAAGGAACCATCTCCACCCAGGAAGGTGAGTGGAAACACCTTTGGAGGAAACCAGATACTTTGGAAGGGTATTTCTAACTTTAAGCCTTTCAGAGTCAGTACAGAAAATATATTTGTCTCCATGTCCATTGTGTGTGTGTCATATCCCATGCTACAAATGAAATTGGGGTTGACATTTGTTTGCTTGAAAAACAGCTGCAGTCACTCAGAGAAACACCCCTCCTTTCCTCAGGCATTCCATGAGGCATTCACGGAGCTGTGGTGGTGCAGTGGTGAGAATGCAGTACTGCAGGCTACGTCTGCAGACTGCCTGCTGCCAGCAGTTTGGCAGTTCGATTCTCACCGGCTCAAGATTGACTCAGCCTTCCATCCTTCCGAGGTTGGCAAAATTAGGACCCAGATTGTTGGGGGCAACATGCTGACTCTGTAAACTACTTAGAGAAGGCTGTAAAGCATTGTAAAGTGGTATATAAGTCTAAGTGCTATTGCTATTCATCCATTCCCTCAGAACTCTCAGAGCCTGTTTGTGCAAGCCTGGATATGTCCAGGGCTCCCCTGCAAGCTTCTTTTTGTCTTGGTGCTCTAGTATCTGCCAACTTCCTTCACCTTTTTCTCCAACCTCCCTTCCCCTTTGCATCAGAGCAGCCTTTAAGCTTAGCCTGCAGAAAGAGTGCAGAGAAGAGCAACCAAGATGATTAGGGGACTAGAGGCTAAATCATATGAAGAATCATTGCAGGAACTGGGTATGTCTAGTTTAATGAAAAGAAGGACTAGGGGAGACATGATAGCAGTGTTCCAATATTTGTGGGGCTGCTACAAAGAAGAGGGAGTCAACCTATTCTCAAAAGCACCAGAAGGCAGGACAAGTAGCAATGGATGGAACTAATCAAGGGGAGAAGCAACTTAGAACTAAGGAGGAATTTCCTGAGAGTGAGAACAATTAATCAGTGGAACTTGCCTCCAGAAGTTGCAAATGCTCCAACACTGGAGGTATTAAAGAAAAGATTGGACAACCATTTGTCTGAAATGGTGTAGGGTTTCTAGCTTTAGTAGGTGGTTGGAGTAGTAGTCCCTTCCAACTCTGACATTCTGTTATTCATCTGCCATCAGGAGCTGAAGCTTACTTACAAGGAGACTATGAGAGATGAAATTGGGATTGCTGTCTGCCCTTGAGAAAAATAGCTGCAACCAGGCAGAAACAACTACCTCATAATGTGCATACTGTACATTCCTTCCTTCATTCACAACTTTACTCACTCAAACATCCAAGCCAGTGTTCCAGATGCCTGGCTAAATGAGACACACTATAACATTTTTAAAAATATACTGATGGCCAAAAGCATCCTTACCCCACCCAGATTAAGAGTGATAACAGGCAAGCCTCTTTCTAATTTTGCTATTCTGATATTCTGTTAAAAAAGAAGGAAAGGAGGATAATATAGGAGAGTTCAGTTATTGGCATTGACTATTGCAGTAGTGCAAGTCGTTTGATAGAATAGCAAAGTTAGAAGGGGGGTTGGAGGTCTTCTAGTCCAGGGGTCACCAACCTTTTGGACCTCAGGGACCACCAAACTCATTATTTTAAATCCCGCGGACCACTAATGTGAATTTTGACTGACGTGGCTTGCTGACATTGGTGGGAGGGAGAAGAAGAAGAGAGAGAGAGAGCTGAACTCACCTTGGAAGGCTGGTGATTCTCTCTCTCTCTCTCTCTCTCTCTCTCTCTCTCACACACACACACACACACACAGACGCACACAGATCCCTCACCCCCCACCCCCTCCAAGGCAGCCCCATTCCTAGCCTGCTTTGAGCTCTGTTCTCAGAGGGAGGGGGGAGAGATCCAATGAGGGCTGGTGATTTTCTTTCTCTTTCTCTCTCTCCTTCACACATCCCCACCCCCTCCAAGGCAGCCCCTTCCTAGCCTGCTTTGAGCTCCGTTCTGAGGCTGCACGCAAGGAAAGCAGCAGAAGTCTTTCTTTCTCTCTCCCAAACTCTGCCAGAAATGAGTCTTTGCAACTTCTTGGAGCAGGATGCCTTGCAGGCTCCCAAAGACTCATTTCTGGTGGAGTTTGGGAGGGGGGGAGGGGAGAAAAAAATACTTTTGCTGCTTTCCTTGCATGCAGCCAAAAGTGGAAGATGAAAGAAGTGGAAAGAAGCAACCTGATGGCCAGGCAAGTTACCCCCTCCCCCCTCCCCTCACTACCTTATGTTGTTCCTAATGCAAGCGATGCAAGTGATCCCAGGCCACGTGGGCGGTGCAGCCTTGTGTTCCCCCACAGCCTGGATTAATTGCTTTGGGGGGGGGTGCTTTGGGGTGACATTTCTCTGCGGACCACCAAAAAATTTTTGTGGACCACTAGTGGGCAGTGGCCCACCGGTTGGCGACTGCTGTTCTAGTCCAACCCCCTGCACAGGCAGGAAACTTTATACTATTTCAGACAAATGGTTGTCCAATCTCTTCTTTAAAAAACCTAAAGTGTTGGTGCAACCACAACTTCTGTAGGCAAGTTTTTCCACTGATTGTCTGTTCTGTCAGGAAATTTCTCCTTAGACTTAGGATGGTTCTCTCCTTGATTAGATTCCATCTATTGCTTTTTGTCCTGCCTTCAGGTGCTTTGGGAGAATAGCTTAACCTCCCCCACCCCCTCATCTTGTCCTCCAAGGAAAGCAACACGGTTTCTCTGACAATCCACCTATCAAGCTATCCCACTGATGTTGCCTCTTAGGGCAAGGGTGTTAAACTGGTGGTCTGTGGGCCAGATGCATCACGTGCAGGCCACACCCACCCTGGCTCTGCAAAGGCAAAAATATCATGATACATCACGTGACTCCACATGACATGATTGAGTTTGACACCCGTGTCTTAGGGAGATTGTAATGTTAATGTTAATTTTCCTATTTTGATGGCTCTAAGCCAAAGAAGGGTACAGAAAAGGGTATATCCTGTTATTTTTTCAGATGCAGAAAAATGTATGAGATGTCCAGAAGATCAGTATCCAAATCAGGAACAAATCCAATGTATCCTCAAGATCATTACCTTCTTGTCCTATGAAGAAACATTAGGGATCATTTTGGTTTCCTTTACCCTATTCCTCTCCTTCATTACCTGTGTAATATTAGCCATCTTCATTAAATATCTAGAAACTCCAATAGTCAAGGCCAATAACCGTGACCTCTCCTATATTATCCTTTTGACTCTCCTTCTTTCCTTCTTAACCTCCTTCCTCTTCATTGGTCCTCCAAGGAAAGCAACATGCCTTCTCCGACAATCAACCTTCAGCATCATCTTCTCAGTTGCTGTCTCTTGTGTCTTGGCCAAAACAATCATGGTGGTGCTAGCCTTCTTGGCTACAAAACCAGGAAATACAGTGAGAAGATGGCTGGGAAAAAGCTTGGCCAACTCCATCATCCTTTCTTGTTCTAGTGTCCAAGTTGCCATCTGTACTTTCTGGCTATGGAATTCTCCACCCTTCCCTGACTCTGATATGCAGTCTGAGCTTGGAGAGATCACATTACAATGCAATGAAGGATCTGTTGCCATGTTTTATATTGCTCTTGGCTACCTGGGCTTCTTGTCTACCATCTGCTTCATGGTGGCTTTCCTGGCCAGGAACCTCCCTGGAGCCTTCAATGAAGCTAAGCTGATCACCTTCAGCATGTTGGTTTTCTGCAGTGTGTGGATTTCCTTTGTGCCCACCTATCTGAGCACCAAGGGGAAGTACATGGTGGCTGTGCAGATCTTCTCCATTTTGGCCTCCGGTGTAGGTCTTTTGGGCTGTATCTTCTTCCCTAAGTGCTACATTATTTTACTAAGACCAGATCTGAATACAAAGGAGCAGTTAATGATAAAAGTAAAATAGAAATCTCATAATAAATCTTTTTTTTTCAAGGAGAGTCCTCTTGTACTTTGGACACATCTGTGCTGTCAAATGATCATCTTTTCCCCTGTGTTGATCCATTACACCATTTAAACTATTCTCTATCTGGTTAAGACATGATTGTATTTAATTATTTTTTATTTTATTTATTTAATTAATTAATTTATATTGCCCATGGTGACTTGAGGCGGCTTACACAATGTAAAACCATATTTAAAACAAAAAATAAAAATAAAGCAATAAAAATTAACAGAAAGAATCAAATAAATTAGTAAAGTACAATAGAACAAAATTTGGGAAAACAAAAAACAAAACAAAACATCAAAAACCAACTCCCACCCCCCTCCCCAATGACAGCAGATCACACTAGCCATTTGATGGGCTCCATCCCTCTCTGGGTTCCCCAGACCTGCTGGCAAAACCAGATCTTCAGTGCCTTTCAGAAGAATATTAGTGAAGGGGCCATTCTAATCTCTGGGGGAATGATGTTCCAGAGAGATAGAGCCACCACGGAAAAGGCCCTTCTTCTGGGGCCCACCAGGTGTATCTCCCTCAGGGGTGGGACCTACAACATTCCCTGCCTCCTCGCCCTAATGGGTCAGGTGGCTGTGACTGGCAAGATTCCCTCAGATAACTTGGACCCAAGCCATGAAGGGCTTTCAAGGTGACAACTAGCGCCTTGAATTGTACCTGGAAGCAAATCGCCAACCAATGCAGCTCCTGCAGGAGAGGTTACACATGTGCATACCGGGATCTGCAAAAAAACATGCAGGCTGCTGCATTTTGCTCCAACTGGAGCTTCCAGATGCTCTTCAAGGGCAGTCCCATGTAGAGCATGTTGCAATAATCAAGACGGGAAGTGACCAGGGCATGAGTGACTGTGAGTAGGGACCGCTGATCCAGGAAAGGGAGTAACTGGTGCACAACCTGCTGTTGTGCAAAGGCCCTCCTGGCCACAACCACTACCTGCTCTCTGAACAGGAGTCGTGAGTCCAGGAAAACCCCTAGATTACACACAGGGTCTGTTTGGGGTAGTGCCACCCCATCCAAGACTAAAAGTGGTAATTCTCCCTGAACCAACAAACCCCTAATCCAAAGCCACTCGGTCTTGCAAGGGTTTAGTTTCAACCCGTTGCTCCCCATCCAGCCCCTAACAATCTCCAGGCACTGCGAGAGGGAGGATACAGCAATACTTAGCTCACCACGGGCCAAGACATACAGCTGAGTATCATCAGCATATTGTTGATACCTCAGTCCATGGTGACAGATGATCTCACCCAGCAGCTTCATATAAATCTTGAACAGGAGTGGAGAAAGTACCAAGCCCTGCGGAACCCCATAAAGCAGTGGGTGAGGGCTGGATCTCTCCCCTCCTATCAACACTGACTGAGAGTGGCTGCAGAGAAAGCACAAGGTCTCCCACTCCCATCCCCCAAAGTCATCCCAGGAGAATCCCATGGTCAATGGTATCAAAAGCCACCCCATCCCACTCCTGCCAGAGATCATCCAAAAGTGCAACCAATGCTGTTTATGTCCCAAATCCAGGTCGGAATCCTGACTGGTAGGGGTTGAGATAATCTGTTTCATTCAGAAACCTCTGGAGCTGCTGCACGACCATCTTCTCAACAACCTTTCCCAAAAAGGGAAGATTGGAGACAGGTTGGAAATTATCCAACCAAGTGGAGTCCAGTGATGGCTTCTTAAGAAGAGGGTGGACCACAGCCTCTTTAAAGTGCTGGGGCACTGTCCCCTCCTGTAGAGAAGCATCAATCACCACCAGAGTCCATCCGCCTGTCACCTCCTGGGAAGCTTTCACAAATCAGGAGGGACATGGGTCTAAAATACAGGTGTTCGCGTGCATACTCCCTAGGATCCTGTCCAATTTTACTCCCAGCAGGAGGCATCTCATGAAATTTGCAGAGTGAGATTGATAAAGCACATAGAATATTCAGAATGGAGACTATCCAATCCTATGTTATATTACAAGTGATTTTATTACAAGAACCAGACAGATCTCCAAAGTATCAAAATTCTCCTTATTTGAAACCTGTCAAAAACCTGTCATTCCTCTATTAACTGTCAGGTGCCTCCCTTTGGGGTTCTAAGATGGGGGTGTTCCTTAAAAGGCCATCGTCTCCCCACTGCCCTTCTTTTATCTCTTTGGCAGAGGGACCATTGCCATTCACTTATTGAAGAGTATCCTATCCATTGTAATATCTACATGAAGCCCTAGAGTTACATCATCAGTCACCATGGGTTGAGGTATCATCAGTATGTGAATGATACTCAATTTTATATCTCCATCCCAAGTGATGCTGTTGTTGCCCCCTGGAGGCTGTGGGAGCTGGATGGCAGACAATGGGTTTTGACTGAATCCTGACAAGACCAATTGCTTTGGATGCATGGATCTTCAATATCTGGGATTTTGACATCTTTAGCTCTAGATGAGTGGCACTATCCCACTATCTCCCCTCCCACCTGCCCTAGTTCTATTCTTTATTTCCTGGTTTTCAAGCTCAGCTGCTTCACACGGCACAGTGGAGAGTGCACCCGTTGCGTGCGCGCAAAGCACATGCTCACCGAACTGGTTTTCACACTGGTTGAATCACACCCCTGCACTGTTCTATTAGCTGTACTGGGTGCCGGTTTGCTTCTGGGTGCAATTCAATGTGTTGGTTATTATCTATAAACTCCTGCATGGAGTGGGTTTAGATTACTTCAAGAACTATCTCACTCCAATGTGAAAAGCCCACCTCACCCATGTACAGTACGGGCAGTGGAGGCATGATGCAGTTCCCATCAGTCAAGGAATTCCAGCTGGAATTCCAACTGGCAGGGTCCAAGAGAACATCCTTCTCTGCCATGGCCCCAGTCCTTTGGAACATCTAACTTCCTGAGGTGAGATTGCCTCCCACCCTTATGACCTTCTGCAAGAGCCTAAAGACTTGGCACTGCCAGGCTTAGGACCCCAATGGGGAAGTACTCTATTGAAGTAGTTGATCAACTAATAGAAAATCCATGAAATCTTTCCTAATTTCTCTCTTAAGTTTGTTTAAATCAGCAACCCAAAAAAAGTATTTAAATCAGCAATCTGAAAGACCAAATCACTGGTATGACTTGTGTCGGCTTTGGAAGCCATATTAGCACCAGCAGCTTCCACGCTGTCACATTCCTGTGCTTGGGAAATTGAGAGGGGGGATTTCATGGAGCATATGTAGTTAGACATAATAGCATTCTTCTTTACAGTCAAGGTCATATTATTCCTGCACCTGGATGAGGAGTGTTTAAGGGATGTCTCAAGTTGCAATGGATAGTGATTGGGGCATGTGATGGAATGATGGGTGCAGAGAATGGGTTTGTATTTTTTAATTATTGAAGGGAAACCCGGAACTGTCAGATTTGGATTTTCCCAGATGTGCCAGTATGACTTTTCCAATAAGGAGAAACTTTGAGAAAATGCCTGTCTCAAAGTTTTTGATTGGAGTTTGGTATTGCTGGAACACTGACAACTTGATTCAATTACCAGTGGTTGGATTATGGTGAATTCAAATGTGACGTGGCCACTTTCCTCCAAAGTTCTTATAACTTCTCAACTATTTCATCCCTATTAGTAAGAATTAATTCCAGTATAGCTGTGCCTCTATAGGGTTTCCTGCTTGAGCAGGGGAGCAGGGAGCAGAGTGTTGGACTAGAAGACCTTTAAGGTCCCTTCCAATTCTGCTATTCTATTCTATTCTTTTCTGGTGGTTCTGAAAATTTTATTTGGGTTTTCACAAAAACAAAATACAAATAAAACATCTTTTTTTGAAAATAGCATGGTCCCAGGTTATCACTTCTTCATACAGACACAAACTCAATTTCATGCTCATTTTTATGTTCTATTCCATATCTTATTACTGTTTTATATTTTCTACATAGTTTTCCCCTCTTTTAATTTTCTCAACTTTATTTTAATTATCTCATCTTAATTCAAATCATTATATTTATACTTTTGTCTGTCCTGTCGCAATTTCATATTATCTTTTCTCATTAAACAAATTTTCCCCTGTAGTTACTAACTGGAGTATGACACCTTTATATCTTTTAATTTTATCCATTCAAACTCTTATTTAAGCTTCAATGTATACCTTTAAGATTATAGCATTCAATATAATACATAACTTCCAATGGAATTCTGCTTGGTACATTCTTAAAATACACTATATTCTTAAAAAGAAAAGATTATATATATAGGTAAATAAATCACACATTCCATTCCAATTCAATTCTATCATTAATATTCATTAAAATCTTAACATCTTTAACATTTATTTTCAATTAAATATCATATTTCCTTGGGAACACTTATAAACTTTCCATAATTAATTCTTTTTTTCGTATTTCTCACTTATATTTTTATAAATCATTAATAATAATTAAAATGCTCCCATCCTTTCTGAATTTAATTATCTCATTCACTTTAATTCATTTTTTTATTAACAAACATTCCACTACATTACAGTGAATATTTTATCCATCATTTTAGTCATATTTTCTAAAATTATTTCTATTTGTAATATAACACTGCTATCTTATGTACCTTTGCAGAATCCCTTTTACAATTAAATTTTCACCCATTATATCTAAATAGGCTTATGGTTTCAATCCTTATATCTTTCCCTGTTTCTCTATATCTTGTTTCTGTCTTTTACAACTTCTTTTCCTTACCTTCTTCCCCTCTTCTTCTCCCTCCCCTTTTTACCCCCTCGTCTCTTTACTTCTAATTCTCTCATCTGTAATCCCCTCTTCTGTTGCTTTCTAATATTATACTTATATTTCAAACTCTTCTTCTTTTTGGTTGTTTTTTCTAGTCTTAAACCTTTCACTCTCTTTCCCCCCTTTCCTTCCCCCCCCCACTTAAAAGTATTTGATCATTAAAGATGGCTTCTTCTTTGTCTCGATCTTCTTGTTCTGCAAGTGTTTCTTGTTCTTTTTCATAGTTCCAGATCTCCATATCGAAGAATTGAAATACAAAGCCAAAAGAACCTCTCCCTTCTTGTGCATCTTCTTTCCATTTTTTAAGTACCATTTTCAGTTCTTCTAAGAATGATGCCATTTTAAACACTTTTAAACAACCACCCGATTAGTTTTAGTCACTTAGATGCAAAAACCAAAAATCACCAAGTAATCTAAATAATCCAAGGCTGTTTCTTCTTGCTTCTTTTTTCCACTTTCTCTTCCTGGGGTTCTATTATTTTGTTGCCAAGTTTCAGTTAGGATGTATCTTTGGGGAATCTTGTTAAAGTTTCACTGTAAATTCCTTTTAGTTACAGTTCCATTCCGTAGTTCCAGGCAGTCTCCTCCATTTTTCCAGATCCTACCCTTTTATTCTTTTTTTCTCCTTTCCTGCTTTTAAAAACTTTTAAATATCCAGAAATCTTTATTATCCCTTTGACTTTTATTTTAAGCTTAAATGCCTATTAATCTCAGTGGATTTTTTTTTCAATTTCTTGCTTAAGTCTCTTAGCTGTCAGTATATGAAAGGGAAGAAAAAAAACCCTAATCCTTTCCCTTTTCTCTCTCCTTCGCTGCTTTAAAATCTTCTTTGGGAACAATGGTATTTAGTTTAAATTCCAGGGTACTTTACATTATTGCTTTTTCAGTTTAACCTGGTCGACCAAAACTTTCTCTTCTTATCTTCCTCCTGCACATTCTTTTCCAGTTCAGTTCTTCTTTGAGGTGGCCATTTCTGACCACCGCTGCAACTGCCTTTGGGCAAGGGAGTAATGGCCAGCTGGGGAAGAGAGATGCGGCTCTCCTCGATCCTGATGGCAGTCTCCCCCCTCTTCACCACCTCTATGGGGTGGCTTAGCCCCGAAACCAGCCAGCTCGGGGCGCTTTGGCAGCGAGCACAGATCGAAACCACGCACAATTGCGGATTTCTGTCTGTCGCCAAAGAGACTCAAACCAGAAGCCTATTCTATTCTATTCTATTCTATTCTATTCTATTCTATTCTATTCTATTCTATTCTATTCTATTCTATT
>NW_020717131.1:102366-128037 GCF_900518725.1 Notechis scutatus | reverse complement strand
ATTCTATTCTATTCTATTCTATTCTATTCTATTCTATTCTATTCTATCCCATCCCATCCCATCCCATCCCATCCCATCCCAGAAAAGGGGTTCCTGTAGCACGGAGATCTCAGCAGATTTCACATCAACATTGGTTACAATTTTCATTCCCCCCCCCTCAAAGATGGCTTAAGAGTACTTCCATCAATAGTGTGGAAAGGCTCTCAAGGGTGATCCAGAAGAACTAAGGAATCACATCTGTGTGTTCAACTCTGTGGAATCACACAAAATGGCTATTGAAAAGATGCTGCTATATCTTATAAGTATCTGAATTATTGTGATGTTTTATCTTTCAGTCAAATCTCTATGGGTTTTTTCCCTCTCAAACTGTTCTAATGACTCAAAAACAACATGAGGCAATAGTTTGCATTAGAAAGTCTGGTCTCACAATTGTTCCCAAGGTTCCTCAAGGTCCTAAGAGAAATGATAAGCGTGACATGTAAAGGACACAGATCTTAAGTTGATCCCCTATAGTTGAGAAACTTGGGCTGAACTCTGTCCTGAATTAGACAACCCACCAACACTTCAGCATGGTGAGACTGCCAAGGTTTCTTCTCCTGATTTTTTAAACTGTTGCAACACAGGAGATGGACTTAGGTGCTCAAAGAATGCTCCTTTTGTTTCTGCTTCTGCTGCAGCTGCAGCCCTATGGTGCCAGTGGGATGCTCCACACCAAGTGTCCCTTAACTTTGGAGCATGAGGAATTCAATGAAGGGAATCGCTACAAGCCAGGGGACCATGTTATTGCTGGACTTCTCTCTATATCGCCTGCCTGGTTTCTACCAAATGATTTTCAAAGGCCTCCATCTGCTAACATTTCATGGTAAGACTATTACTATTCTTCTCATCCTTCCTAGTACCTATCTCTTCCCATTTATGACTATAACCGTGTTGCTTGTATCTTTACAATTTATATTGTTTTATTTGTTTCCTAGTATGATTTGATTGCTTATTAGTAACTTATGAATATCACTAAATGTTGTATCTTATAATTCTGGGATGAATGTATTTTATTTTTTCTCTATGTACACTGAGAGCATATGCACCAAAAATAAATTCCTTGTGTGTGCAATTCCATCACATCATTTCTATTCTATTCTATTCTATTCTATTCTATTCTATTCTATTCTATTCTATTCTATTCTATTCTATTCTATTCCATTCCATTCCATTCCATTCCATTCCATTCCATTCCATTCCGCTGTGTGAATGAAAGCAGGAGGAACAAAATAACTGAGACCAGGTCATATTTTATTATATGGTTAGTCTGCAAGCCTGGATAATGTATATGAATATTCATGCCAACATATGGATTAGCCAGCCTTTATTTCTAGGGGAACTCTGTGAAATATAAGTATTCCTCTATTTAGTCCAGGTTTCCCCAATAGATAGGAGCTCTTCTTAACATTCTCTACTTATTATGGTTTGTTTCCTTGGCTGGTGAATATTTCCTGCTCGAAAATATTAGCTGTATGAAATATTAGAACCACTTTATAAAACCTTAGTAAGACCACATTTGGAATACTGCTGTCAGCGTTCCAACTAACGAACTACAAACCAATAAACTCTGAGACAAACATTTCCTCCAAGTTCCATTTTATTAGAGTTGTCATATTGGCACATCTGGGAAAACCCTAATTGGAGAGTTTCTGGTTTTCCCTTCTGAAAAGAGAAATCAAAGTTCCATCTCCTGCACCCACCAGTCCATCACATGGCCCAATCGAATCATTCATCCCAAGTGGAGACATCCCTCCTGTCACTCCCCTCCAGGTGCAGAGTAACATGTCCTTGACTCTCTGAGAAAGAATGTTGTTATGTCTAATCTTCTACCTCGCTATGAAATCCCCCCTCTCAAATTCCCAGGCACTGAATGTGGCAGCCTCGAAGCTTCCAAGTAAAATATGGCTTCCAAGGCTGACAACTGCATCCAGTTTTAGTCACCACATTACAAAAAAGATGTTGAGACTTTGGGGTGGAAAAGTGCAGAGAAGAGCAATTAAGATGACTAAAGGCTTGGAGACTAAAATATAGGAAGAATATTGCCGGAACTGAGTATGGCTAGTCTAAATAAGGACTGGGGTGACATGATAGCAATATTCTACACTAGGATCCCAAGGTCCCTGTCATAGTCACTGTTTTTGAACAAGGTTTTTCCTAATCCTAATGGATAGGGTCCATGTTCAAGACTGTTAAGATCTTTTTGGATCCTGAGTTTGTCTTCAGGGATGTTGGCTATTCTTGCCAGCTTAGTATCATCTGCAAATTTGATGAGTTCCCCTTCTACTCCTTCATCTAAGTCATTTATGATGATATTGTAGAGTACTGGCCCTAAGATGGAGCCTTGTGGTACACCACTGCTTCCTTCCTTCCATGTAGATCTAGTACCACTAAGGACTATTTGTTGAATATGGTTTGTCATCCAGTTACAAATCAATCTTGTGGTGGTGCTGTCTATCCCACATTTTTCTAGTTTACCAACAAGTAGTTGTGGTCTATTTTGTCAAAAACTTTGCTTTTTTAAAATATTTTTTTCTTGGTTACAAACATATTATTGTGTGGACAGTGTGGTACCAGAGTGTCTTACATTTTAAAATAAATATGGCAATATTGTTCATATTCAATACAGTTGACAATCTTATAAAATTTCATATTAATACACATATTTTCTTTAATTATTCACCATTTCAGTATCTTACTTTTGTGTCAATCTCCATATTCTAAATATCCCTGTTTTGCTACAAATAAAATATTAATCATATTTGTAGTGTTTAACAGATTTATGTGATTCTAATAATAATTTACCAATTTATATTGAGTAATAATCTTCAATTATTTATCACCTAAGTTTTAATTATTCCACTATTATGTTTAAGAAATATCCCCTTTCTGATCGGATTTTACAACTTATTTAATACAGATAAAATAATTATCATCATATGTACATTTGACAAGTTATATAATTTTAATAATAATAGTTGTTTTTATCAAGTTGCAATCTTTTATTATTCTCCTATTCAATATGTTATTTTTATATCAATCAAATTCTACATATCATTCCTTTTTCTGCAAATAGAATGTTAATATTCATATTTATTACATTCAACAATCTTCTATAATTAACTAATAATACACATATTTATGTTGAATTGTATTCTTCAATTATTTGATTATTCAACATATCATATTCAACGTTACCCTCATTAAAATTCTATAATCCCTTGTTATTAATTCACCTTATAATGTAAAAGTATCTATTCCATTAGTCCCCCTTTCTCTAACTTCTAGCCCTTTTTTATTATCCATCATCTCGCATTGTCAAATGCTTTGCTGAAGTCTAAGTATATTATGTCCACATCATAGTTTGCTGTTGTCTCCTTCTTAGGACTGAGAGAGAAGGACTGGCCCAGAGTCACCCAGTTGACTAGTCCTGTAAGATGACACTAGAAATCCTGATTATCTGGTTTCCAATTTGGTGCCTTAACCACTATGGCAAACTGACTCTTTAGAAGTTCTATATTTTGAAATGTCTTGAAATAGGGCTAGTCTAGATTCTCTGTATTTAGCCCTTTTGGGAAAAGGTCAGAGGCCCAGGGAAACCGTCTCCTCCAAGTTTATATTTTTGATGCACAACTTTTACAAAATATTTATAGCAGTTTTCTTCCCGTTTTTATTGCTTTTAGCAAATTGTAATCTATGAAGGGACAGGGTAGATCAGAAGCATGGGCAAGATTGCTTGCTAGGTTGCTAGATTAAAACCATTTATATTGCCATATTCACCATCCTATCAACAATCCACACCATTAATATCCAAAGTAACAGAAATAATTCTATTTAACAAAAAGAACCAGCAGAGCTCACTTAATCTCCTGGCCCAAACACATGGGGGAATAGCCAAGTCTTCAAAGCCTTATGAATGGCTAGCAGTGTTAGGATTTATTACAACAGAGCATTCCCCAAAAAAGGTTTAGACAGTTCATCCCAGTCTTACAAGACTGGGGCATCTCTCTGTTATTTGTTAAAGCAACAACCCATTTCCCCCCCAGACTTCTGAGCAAGTGTGAAAAGTGAGGCAGTTGTTTTTAAAAGCGCAGTGGAATTTTCATCACAATGGCATTGTGTTTTTTCTTTAGGCACTCTGGATAAAATTTTGGCTGCTTTAATTACTAGCTGGATAATGCTGCATGTCTGCTCCAAATCAATTCCTCCAATTCATTTCTGAAGCACGCACAGCCTTAGATATATCTAATAAGCCATTTCCATGAATGGTAATGTGGTGCCTGTATATTTGCAGGAAAGGATCTTCCTATTACTGGAAAATTCTGTCCTTCCTTTTTGCCATCCAGGAGATCAACCAGGATCCCAAACTCTTACCCAATATCACCTTGAGCTACAACCTCCACAACAACTTTTTAAACACCAGGATTACTTCAGATGCCTTGGTGGACCTGCTTTCTGTTGGAGATGCCAACATTCCAAACTACAGCTGTGGAAGACAGAAAGACCTCTGGGTTCTCCTGGAAGCAGCTGACTCAGACATCTCCATACAAATTTCAACGATGGCAGCCATCTACAAAATCCCACAGGTAAGGAGTGAAAGTGTGCACCTCTGTGGTTAGGCACTCTGCAGAATTCTTTTAGATTGGGTTTTCCTTCAGAACATAGAATGACTCAACAAAGCAGTGTAAGCTTGGAAGATGTGGAGATATGTGACCCATAGAAATGGCAAGAGTTGGACATGATTGGATATCATCATCATCAACAACAGCAACAACAACAATTAAACTCATAAGCCACCCAACTCTCAATATTCCCATCAATCAAACAAAGAGTTAACAGTTAAAACAATAAAGAATAAGCAATGGATAAAAGATGGCTAGCCTCTTTTAATATGTTTTGTTAATAATATTTAGTAGACCATTGTGCAAGACATTATATCAGGATTGCTAAAACAGAATCTGCCTGGATATCTTGGTTGGGTCTATTGAACCTAGTATGTCTAAAAG
Source organism: Notechis scutatus (assembly GCF_900518725.1). Next base: position 122,995 of record NW_020717131.1, on the reverse strand, counting down.
GATATGAATGAACCCTAAGTCACACATTAATCCATCCATGTAGATATTTGCCATTTCTCTGAAGGAATGTTCTCCTTGAAGATCTCTTAAGGGATGATGGTGGTGGTGGTGGTAGTGGTGGCGGTGATGAGGACTGTCTGAACAGAGCCTAAGCAGTGGATCTTCTTGCAATAAAGGAGAATCCCATCCATGATTAGAACAAATTAAAAACAAAGATGTTGAGACTCTAGAAAGTGTGCAGAGAAGAGCAACAAAGATGCTTAGGGGCTTGGAGGTTAAAATATATGAAGAATTGTTGCAAGAAGTGGGCATGGCTAGTCTAGTGAAGAGAAGGACTGGGGGTGACATGACAGCAGTCTTCCAATATTTGAGGAGTTGTCACAGAGAGGAGGGTGACAACCTATTCTCCAAAGCCCCTGAAGGCCAGAATAGGAACAATTGATGGAAATTCATCAAGGAGAGATTCAACCTAGAAATAAGGAGAAATTTTCTGACAGTGAGAACAATCAAGCAATGAAACAGAAGTTGCCTTCAGAAGTTGTGGGTAGTTCATCACTGGAGGCTTTCAAGAAGAGACTGGACAGCCACTTGTCAGAAAGTGGGGAGATTGGACTAGATAACCTACAAGGTCCCTTCCAATTCCGTTCTAAGAAAATCTCTCTAACAGATGACAGATAATCAGAGTTGGAAAGGACCTCATAGGTCATCTAGTCCAACCCACCACCCAAACAGGAGACCCTACACCATTTCAGACAAATGGCAGTCCAATCTCTTTTTGAAGGTCTCAAGTATGGTGCTCCCACAACTTTGAGGGCAAGCTGTTCCATTGGTTGATTGTTCTCACTGTCAGAATGTTTCTCCTTATTTCCAGGTTAAATCTCTCCTTGTTCAGTTTCCATCCAGTATTCCTTGTCTGGCCTACAGGTGCCTTGGAAAATAGCTTGACCCCTTCCTCTCTGTGACAACCCATCAAATATTGGAAGATTACTATCATGTCTTCTCTGGTCTTCCTCTTCACTAGACTAGCCATGCCCAGTTCCTGTAATCATTCTTCATATGTTTTATTCTTCAGTCCCATAAGCATCCTGGTTGCTCTTCTCTGCATTTTTTCTAGAGTCTCAACCTCTTTTTTATAGTGTGGTGACCAAAACTGGATGCAAGACTCTAGGTGTGGTCTTACTAAGGCTTTATAGAGTGGTATTAGTACCTCACTTGACTTTGATTGTATCCCTCTGTTAATGCAATTTAGGATTGCATTAGCTCTCTATTTGGTACATAGCTAAATTTTTTGCTGTGTTCAACCTTGAAAGCAAACTTTAACATCTTCATTCCTTTTTCAGATCAGCTTTACTTTTGTTTCCCAGGTTCTGAGTGATAAAATCCGGTTCCCTTTTTTCTATCGGATGATCCCTGCAGAAGGAACACAATACCCAGGAATTGTCAGGTTGCTTTTGCACTTTGAGTGGAGCTTCATTGGTCTCTTTGCTTCAAACACTGACAATGGGGAACAGTTCCTAAGGACGTTGGCACCTCTACTCTTGAAGAATGGGATTTGTGTCATTATATCAAAAAGCATCTTGGTGACTAACAACAACAACAACCTGAAAGTCTTTTCTGCTTTCTTCTACACATGGAGGCAGGTTAATGTCTTTGTTTACTGTGCAGAAGGCAATTCCTTCCTAGAAGGAATAGCCATTATACAAGAAATAATTAGGAGCATGACAAAACCCATCATGGGAAAAATCTGGATCACCACAGCTTTGTGGGACTTCACGATGCAACTGCTCCAACGTAAACTGTTTTTTCAAAACCTCCACAGCCTTTTCTCCTTCTTCATCCGTACCCAAAAAAAGAGAAAACCCTACAATTTTATAGCTTTCTACGATTACATGAAGAAGTTTGAACTCAACGCTTATTGTTGTTTTTCTGCAAGGAATGTCTTTGCTGTGAAAAGCCGGAGAAGATGCCGAGAGAAGCAGGAAGTAAAGATTCTGCCCCAAGATAAGGTGGAAATAATTTTCTCCCTAGACAAATACTTCATTTACAATACTGTCTGGGCTGTGGCATGGGTGTTAAATACTGCTTTTTCATCCAGATCCAAGAGGGAAAGAAAGATGAGTGGAGAAAGGTTGAAAACTCCAAGTCTACAACCTTGGCAGGTATCTTGATCGCCATAATAGAGATTGTTCTTGTGCATGATAATCAAATATTAAAATCTGCATGTTTGGTAATTGGATGCTCCTTTTCTTTTATCCTCTGACTCTTTTTAGAATAGAATAGAATAGAATAGAATAGAATAGAATAGAATAGAATAGAATAGAATAGAATAGAATAGAATAGAATAGAATAGAATAGAATAGAATAGAATAGAATAGAACAGAATTCTTTATTGGCCAAGTGTGATTGGACACACAAGGAATTTGTCTTAGTCCAAATGCTCTCAGTGTACATAAAAGAAAAGATACATTCATCAAGAGTCAAGAATCATAAGGTAGAACACTTAGTAATAATCATAGGGTACAATAAGCAATCAAATCAATAAAAAGAGTCAATAAAAATCATTAGGATACAAGCAACAAGGTTACAGTCATACAGTCACAAGTGGGAGGGGATAGATAAGAAGTGATGAGAAGATTAATAGTAATAGTGGTGCAGACTTTGTAAATAGTTGATAAGTGTTGAGGGAATTATTTGCTTAGCAGAGTGATGGTGTTCAGGAAAAAAATGTTCTGGTGTCTAGTTGTTCCGGTGTGCAATGCTCTATAGGGTTGTTTGAGGGAAGGAGTTGAAACAGTTTATGGCCGGGATGTGAGGGGTCTGTAAATATTTTCACAGCCCTCTTTTTGACTCATGCAGTATACAGGTCCTCCATGGAAGGCAGGTTGGTAGCAATTGTTTTTTCTGCAGTCCTAATTACTCTCTGAAGTCTGTGTCTGTCCTTTTGGGTTGCAGAACCAAACCAGACAGTTAGAGAGGTGCAGATGACAGACTCAATAATTCCTCTGTAGAACTGGATCAGCAGCTCCTTGGGCAGTTTGAGCTTCCTGAGTTGGCACAGAAAGAACATTATTTGTTGTGCTTTTTTGATGATGTTTTTCATGTTAGGTGTTACGTTTTTCATGTTGGGATATGATAGATTTTTTTTATAGTGTTGTGGAAAAACAGTGATTCCTTTAAAACATGACCCCAAACAATGGAAATCTGAAACAAAATTTGATAAAATATCCTATAATACTATTACCTGGTTTCCCAGCCAAGGCTAAGTGCTGAGAGATCCCATTGTAACTTGGTAAAGGATTATACAGAGATAGAACAGGTATATCAGCCGTCATGAATCATTAATTATATTACACAGACCAGAAAGTCATCAACATTTTTTTAAAAAATGGTTATCATCCGGAGCTTGCTTTGCTGATTGTTCTTTCAACCCTGATCCACATTTTTTTTTTATTCTAAGGACAAACATTTCTTTCTATTTATGATATGGCAATCCTTCTTCACACCTCTCCTCAAAATGCAAGGCAATTCTTAGTATCTGCGTTGCATGTCTTCCTTAGGATTATTTCCAAAGTATATTACAGTATTAAAGAGTATTCTCAGTTCCAGCAATGTTCTGCCTGTGACTTTGTTTGTGTCATATAATATATGTGGGTATATGCATTATTTATTTATTTAGTCATGTTTATGTAGTGTATATTGGAGGTGGAGACCCTCTGAGAACTGTATGCAATGAAATTTCATTTTAATGTATACCAATTAATATACATTCAAAGTGACAATAAAGTCACTATAAAGATAGTCTATGTCTATCTACACCAGTGGTTCCCAACCTTTTTTTCTCCCTGCACCCCTAAATAAATTTCACTCGAACCTCGCACCCCCTGAAATTTAGACTTTAGGAACTACTGAGTGCATTAAATATATGGTAGGATTGAATCTTTTGAGCTATGTATGTGATGGCCACTAAATAACGATACTTAACTCTAAAATGAAAACAAAGTTAATCCATTGCATAAGAAAAAAAAATGCCAACATATCCTATTATTTACCTGGACTTTTCTTGCACCCCCTGGAATATCATCTCGCACCCCCAGGGGGTGCAAGCACCCCAGGTTGGGAACCCCTGATCTACACTGTAAACATGATTTAAGCCGAAAGAATCAAAATTAAGAAAAACTATTTCAAAAATTAACTTTTAAACTCTACAATGGGTTTTATTGCATGGACTTATCCTTGATGTGGGGTATGGCTTTTACGGATTTGAGATTTTGGACAACATTCAAAGCAGTATATAAGTGTTGATCAAAATCAGTGGAAAGAAAGAAAGAAAAATGACACCAACAGCATCATAGCACTGATGGTGTTACCTAGTTTGGGTAATGAAACTGTGCAAGAAAATAATCAAGCTCAGAGAGCACCAAGGACCTCTCATTTCAACTTTGAGCTACAAATATTCTCCTTTATTAGAGAAACAAGGTGAAAAGTACAAGTTTTGGGTCAGTGGCTTTTTTAATTTTAAAAATAAACGTGTACAATTTGATGTCACCCAATGACATTTTAATGACTTCAAAATACAAATTTCATAACTTCATCAAGTAGGTGCTGCATTTCATAATGAGACTTATCTGGGATGAGATCTTTGAAGGACTCTAGATATTGAGCGATGGTGGATTCTGCTTCACTGGAAGTATTTTAAGAGAGGCTGGATGACCATCTGCCAGGGATGTTGCATTCCTGCACTGGACAAAATATTGGACTAGACAATCTCCCTTCAAAACTTCCCATTTTAGGATCCTACATGGTAGATTCTTATACTGGACTGGCCGTTGACTTAGATACATTCCCCTATTATTCCATTCTAGAATTCTTTCCTTCCATGGAGGCCTCTACAATGAAGTAAGATCTAATGATGAGGGAACGCTTCTATGAAAGCTGAAGAGAGAATAAAATGTTAGCCTATAAAATATTACAAGGTTTCTGTTTTTGTGTATGTGTGTTAGAAGACTGAAGATGGAGAGAAGGATCCCTACATTGACTACCGCACTGATTGTATCAAAAGTAAGTCACATAACCCACAACTCCACATCCAACCCAACCTCATCCACCCACCATCACTCAAATCTAGGCATGCACGCCCCTAACTAGCTCAATTCCAACTACAACTGGCCTTAAATGCAAGCTACTTAGCCTTGTGAATAAAATACCTGAATTTCTCCTCTTACTAAATATGGCTAAATTCGACATCATATTTGTCTGTGAAACATGGCTCAACACATCTCTCCCTGACTCCATTACTACAGTAAGAGACTATCATGTTTACTGATCAGATCATGAAATCTGTAGAGGAGGTAGTGTTGCTATCTTCTATAAAAAGTCCTCACATCTAAAAAACATCCAAGTTACCCAAGAGCTTGCTCTTTCTGAGACCATCGTCTGTGAACTGTCCTTAAATATCACATTTCGATTCTTACTATGTTACAGAGCACCTGATTATGACATTGAACATGTAAACAAGCTAAATTCACTACTAACATGGGCAACATCCTGCCCACACACTTTTATCTTGTTTGGTGATTTCAATCTACCTCACATTAACTGGACCCTAAACGAATGTAAAACTGAACGTGTACATGCAACCTTCTACAATGCAGTAACAAACCTGGGACTGGAACAACTAGTAACCAACAATACTAGACTGCATCGATCTCATCTTCTGCAATAGTTTGAATTCAATTTATGGAATACAAATTAAAGAACCCTTTTCCAACAGTGACCACAGCATGATTGATTTTTATCTCAACATACATCCACACAAAAAATCAACGGAACAATGTGATCCCCAATTATATCTTCAAAAAAGGCAACTATGATCTTATAGACAATGATCTCTCATGCCTTGATTGGCAATTTCTATTCACTGGATGCAATACTGTTGAAGACCATTACAACATATTTTTACTTGAAGTCAAAAGAGTCATCAAACTATATGTACCAATAACAATTCCAAAAACCAGAAAAAAACAGATTACCTATAACAATAAGGAAGCTTCAATCCAAAAAGAGATCACGTTGGCGGAAAAACAAATCTGATCACATTGCCAACTTAAAAAGCCAATACAAAAATTTATGCCACCAGATAAAGACTGAATGCACCAATTATCACATTAAACAAGAGGAAAACCTTCTACACACCAATTCCACCCATGCTTTCTACAACAAACTAAAAGACTCAAGGTCCATCCCACCCCTGAAATGATCAAATGGTAAGGACTGCAATGATGACACTATTAAAGCCAACCTCTTTAACACATTCTTTGGCTCAGTATTTGTAAACAGCAGTGGATCATGCCCAGTATTTCCTAGTCGAACCACAGTCAACTACAATGATCTAATACATATCGATTTTACAGCAGACAATGTTGAAAAAGCACTATGCAATCTAAAACCATCTCTATCTATTGGACGAACAGAATGTGTGCCTACTTCTTAAAAAAGCTATCCACTGCCATAGCTGAACCTCTAAGCATAATCTTCGAAAAATCTTTCAGGACCAGCTCCTTGCCTAACCAATGGTCATAAGCCACTGTCATCCCCATCTTCAAAAAAGGAGACCCCAGCCTAGTTGAAAATTACAGACGAATCTCTTTATGCTGCATCACCTGTAAAGTAATGGAATCAATTATTAACCAACCCATTATCCTCCACTTAGTGACAAACAACCTACTCTCTAATAAACAATTTGGTTTCAGAAAAAAAACTATCCTGCAATCTGCAACTCTTACACTGCAAAAACATATAGACTACACAACTCGATCAGGGCAAAGCAATAGATGCAATCTACATAGACTTCTGTAAAGCCTTTGATTCAGTGGTACATGACAAACTACTCCTAAAACTAAAATCTTACGGTATCTCTGGACACCTGCATAACTGGATAGAAGCATTCCTGTCAAACAGACAACAAATAGTCAAAATTGGGAGTGTCCTATAAAATTTATTTCTGTACCTGTCAACAGTGGTGTCCCCCAAGGCAGTGTTCTAGGACCAACTCTCTTCATACGCTACATAAATGACCTCTGTGATCATAATAAGAGCAACTGCATTCTCTTTGCTGATGAAGTAAAGCTGTTCAACACCACAGACAATACTGCTACCCTTCAAAAAGACCTCGACTATGTATCAGAATGGTCAAACAAATGGCAACTTCAAATCTCAACAAATAAATGCTTTGTCTTCCATATTGGCAAAAAATAATAATCAGAAAATAAAATACAGGCTGAATAGTCAAGACCTTGTTGATGATCCAAGCTCTGTCAAGGATCTTGGAGTACTCATCTCTAATGATCTAAGTGCTAGAGCCCACTGTAACTACATAGCCAAAAAGGCGTTAAGATTTGTTAACCTAATCTTACGTAGCTTTTTCTCTGGTAATATTACACTACTAACTAGAGCATACAAAACATTTGCTAGACCAATACTCGAATACAGCTCATCAGTCTGGAACCCACATTATGTATCTGATATTAACACAGTTGAGAAGGTCCAGAAATATTTCACAAGAAGAGTTCTCCACTCCTCTACTCGTTGCAGAATATCATGCCACCAGACTTGAAATTCTAGACCTAGGAACTACGCCATCTTTGGTCCAATCTAAGTATAGTATATAAAATCATACATTGCAATGTCCTACCTGTCAATGAATACTTCAGCTTCAACCATAACAATACAAGAGCACACAATAGATACAAACTCATGGTTAATCGCACCAAACTTGATTGCAGGAAATATGACTTCAGCCACAGAGTGATCAATGTCTGGAATACTCTACCTGACTCTGTGGTTTCTTCCCCAAACCCCAAAAACTTTAACCTTAGACTGTCTACTATTGACCTCACCCCTTTCCTAAGAGGTCAGTGGGGGGCGTGCATAAGTGCACCAATGTGCCTACCATCCCTGTCCTATTGTTTCTTTTATTTTTCTTATATGTATCCATGTATTCATAACTATGTTTTTACTTATACCTATTATCTTGTAAGCAATTGACAAACCAAATAAAATAAAATAAATAAATAAATTAGCTCTATTTGGCCACAGCTATTTGAATCTGGAAAGAAGATTCAACCATAAGCAATTCAGGTATCAACAGGCATTCATTCACTCATTCAACTTATACAGCCACCAAACTCTGAGCAGTTTTACAAACAAATTTAAATGAAATCACAAGCGAAAATTGATGCACATTGTCGGAGCAAATAGGCTTCTCGTTTGCTAAGAAACATGCTACATTTTTTTGGTTTTATTTTCTGTTCTGTTCTAGCTTCACCGTTTCCTCCAAAACTCTCAACTGCACAATCGTTCCTTGGATGGAATACATTTGGATGAAAAAGGAAACCTGGTAGCTGATTTGGACATCATGAACTGGATGGTTTTTCCAAATAACTCTGTCACCAAAGTGATGTTTGGGAGTCTAATAAAACAGAGATCCTCGGATTTCAAATTTTCAATCAATCAGGATGCTCTCGAGCACCTGGAATTACTCAACAAGGTACAGAAATTGAAATTCACTGTTTCTCCATTTCTCAATAATAGCAATGATGAGTGTAGAGATCTCAGGAAGGGAAATTGCTTTCATTTTTGCTATTCAGTTAAATCCAAAGAAATTTCGATACAGCTGTCACTATATATTGAAATATGCAAGCACCATCAGAAGTCACATTGCAAGTATTCATCTTGAGGTACTTAATCAATCAGAATAGAGCTGGAAGGGACCTTGGAGGTCTGCTAGTCCAACCTCTTGCTCAGTTCAGATAGATGGCTGTCCGGTCTTTTCTTAAAAATTCCAGCACCCACAATCTCTGAGGGCAAGCTGTTCCACTGCTTAATTGTCCTCGCTGTTAGGAAGTTTCTCCTTAATTCCAGGTTGCTTCTCTCCTTGATTAGTTTTCATCCATTGTTTCTCGTCCTGCCTTCTGGTGCTTTCAAAAATAAACTGACCCCCTCCTCTTTGGGGCAGCCTCTCAAATACTGGAATACTGCTATCATGTCCCCCTTAGTCCTTCTTTTCTCTAGATTAAGCAAACCCAAATCCTGCAACCATTTTTCATAAGTTTTAGTCTCCAGACCTTTAATTATCTGGTCTTCTTTGCACTTCTTCTCCAAAGTCTCAACTTTTTTTTGTAAACCAAAACTGGATGTAATATTCCAGGTGTGATCTTACTAAGACTTTAAAAAGCCTTACTAAGCCTTACTTACTAAGTAACTAAGTATGTAAGGCTTACTTACTAAGTAAATAAGTAAGTAAGCCTTACATACTAAATAAGCAAGTAAGTAAGGCTTACATACTTATTAACCTTACCAAGCCTTATCTACTAAGGCTATATGGATTTAAAGTTGTCCTAAGACATTTTCCTTGTTTTCCTTGTTTCTATGTTAGCCCCTGCCTCTTTCCAAGTGTGTACAAAGTTGTTCTCGTGGATTCCACAAGATGGCTGAAAGAGGGAGACCCATGTGCTGTTACAATTGTGTTGTTTGTGCAGAAGGAGCCATCTCTGCTCAGGAAGGTGAGTGATTATGAAGGAGTGGTAGTCCTGGAGTAATGAATTTGCTAGTTGTCAGGGTTCCAGAGGTTGCCCTAATTAAATCATGAGCCTCAAGCCATGCTTCAAAAGATTCCAGAAGATTTATTATTGCCCCATACAGCAGATCTCACTGCATTGCTTCCTCGTTCTGTCCTTTGTTATTTTTAGGGATATCTCTAAAGGAAGAAGTAATTTATCCTCCTGTTCCAAACAAATTATTTTGATTTTAAAAATTATTTAAGTCAAAGCCAGATGACCTCCAAAGTACTGTACAATACTATGATTCTATAATAGCCATCAATCAGGAATGACAAAGTTGGCAAATGGTTGACCTCAATTATCTGAAATAGAAGTATTTCACAAGAAGAGTACTACACTCCTCTACTCGCAACTGAATACCCTACACCACCAGCTTGAGATTTTGGGCTTTGACAACTTTGAACTACACCGCCTATGGTTAGACTTAAGTGTAGCACACAAAATTATCTGCTACAATGTCCGACCAGTCAATGACTACTTCAGCTTCAATTGGAACAATACAAGAGCACACAACAGATACAAACTCAATGTAAGCCGCTCCAAACTTGATTGCAGAAAGTACGACTTCAGCAACAGAGTGGTCAATGCCTGGAATGCACTACCTGACTCTGTTGTTACATCCTCTAACCCCCAGTCCTTTAACCTCAGACTATCCATTATTGACCTCATCCTATCCCTAAGAGGTCTGTAAGGGGCGTGCATAAGCACACAATTGTGCCTACCATCCCTGTCCTATTGTCCACATTTATACATACCTATTTCCTGTATTCTTACTCATGTTTATACTTATACCTGTTATCTTGTAAGCAATTGACAAATCAAATAAATGAATGAATGAATGAATGAATGAATGAACGAACGAACGAACGAACAAACAAACAAACAAACAAACAAACAAACAAACAAACAGTTCTTATAAGGAGAGTAAAACCAGCAAAAGCACACTATGCAAAATATTTCGAAGGCAAAATGCAGCTATTAAAGGGATTACATTTAAAAAAAACACCTGCTTAATAACCTCTAATTCAAATGAATGTCATGGTTGTCCGAAAGGTAGTTTTTCCAAAGGCAAGTGGACTTTCTGTGTTTTTTTTCCCGTTGAAGATGTTTTGCTTCTCACCCTAGAAACATTTTCAGTTCTGACTGAATGGTGGGGAATGGTCTTCAGAACTGAAGATGCTTCTTGGATGAGAAGTGAAATGTCTTCAAGAGAAAAAAAACAGTTTTTTGAAAAGAGCAACCTGGGGTCCAATTTAGATTAGCTGGTATAAGAACATGGAAGATATCCTTTATTTCAAATTCACTGATTCCGTGGATTAAAGTTTTGCAATGTTAAAAGAACTTAGCTGCTTCAAATTCATCTTTACTTGGATATGATTTTTACTGCATGAGTAAAATTCAAATTTCCTGCAAAACAAGTATTTTATTTATTTACTTAATTTACATAGCTGTCCAACTCACACATACAGTAGGTGACTTTGAGCAACTTAATGTTTTTTAAGGAAACCCATATAATAAAAACCCATTTTAAAAAAAACCATCCCCCACCACCATGGCAGAACCACACAATTAAATCAGTCACTTCATCAGCTTCCTATCTCCTTTGTTAATGAAAATCTCCTCCTCATCCATCTCCACTGCATATTTTGCACACTCTATAAAAACATACACATATACACCATCACAAATTGTTCTGACCCAAACTTTGTTCCAAGGAAACAAACACCAAACAGAGGTAACAGCAAAACCTTTTAATGATTCTTTAAGAATTCCGTTCCTTCACGGTTAAAAGGCTGTTTCAAACTAATTGTCTCTGATAAGAATGAGCCTTGCCAAGGTTGTGCAAGGCTGCCAAGAACACTAGATAAAGTTACTAAGAAATATTTCAAACACAAAGAGTCTCCAAACACCAACCAAGATACTCCGAATGTCCACAAGGCTTGAGTGCAAAAACTTCTTTGCTTCCTGCAAAGAACTCCGGTTTCTCAGCTGGCTTTTATCTCTTAAGGGAGGGGCCATTACCTTGCAGCCTTACTCCTGAGTCACCTGTGCTGCTGCAGCTGCTCTTTCCTTTGAGCAGTCCTGCGTGCACATGCACTGGGCACAGGCTCCTCGGGGACCTCTTCATCACTGCTGCCAGCCTCCACAATCTCCGAAGGCAGCATTTCGCTCCCTGATGGTCCAAGTCCCATCCCTGCATCACACGCAGGCCCCTCATCTGAGTCCTCGCTTTCCGAGACCTCAGCCATCTGCACCTGCTGTCAGTGAACCACAACACAAATGTCCTTTGGGTCTCCTTGTTTTCAGCTTCCACCTAAGGAACATACTCAGGGGTGAGATTCAACCAGTGTAACAACCAGTGAGAGCGCACTTTGCACATGCATGTGTAGTCTGCATGCGTGCGTAGCATTTCAGAACCACCTATTTTCAGCTCTAATACTTACCTTCTACTGAAGCCCTGTAGTATAACAGCTGAGGCACAGCAATTTGCTGTGCCATACAAAAGATGGAAATAAAGGACAGAATAGGACAGGGGCAGGTGGGTAGGGCCAAATGATCACTGGAACTACCTGTTTGCCCGAGCCATTCTGAACCAGTACAATCCCACTCCTGAACATACTGGATAGAATGGAAAATGAGAGGCAGTGGCAGATATGCTAATGTTATTATTTTTTTTAGATGCAGAAAAGTGCACCAGGTGTCCAGATGATCAGCACCCAAATGAGAAGAAAGACCACTGTGTTCCTAAAGTTATAACTTATTTGTCTTATGAAGGACATTTGGGGATTCTTCTTGTTTCCTTTGCTGGGTTCATGGTCTTCATCACAAGCTTTGTGCTGGGAATCTTCATTAAATTCCTAGAAACTCCAATTGTGAAGGCCAACAATCGAGACCTTTCCTTCATTCTCCTGGGTTCCCTTCTGCTTTCCTTCTTATCCTCCTTCCTATTCATTGGCCGACCCATGCAAGCCACGTGCTTTTCCCAACAAATGGTCTTCACTACCATATTCACAGCTGCCATTTCTTCAGTGCTAGCAAAAACCATCACAGTGGTGTTGGCGTTTTTGGCTACCAAGCCAGGAAATAAGATGAAGAAATGGCTGGGGAAGAGCTTGGCCAACTCCATTGTCTTATCTTGCTCAAGTGTCCAAGTTGTTATTGGTAGCATTTGGTTGGGAGCTTGTCCCCCTTTCCTTGAGTTTGACAAGCATTCTCAGCTTGAAGAGATTATCTTGAAATGCAATGAGGGCTCAGTCACTATGTTTTATTTTGCTCTTGGTTACATGGGCTTCCTGGCTGTCAGTTGCTTCACGGTGGCTTTCCTGGCCAGGAATCTGCCTGGAGCTTTCAATGAAGCCAAGCTGATCACCTTCAGCATGCTGGTATTCTGCAGCGTCTGGGTGTCTTTCATTCCTGCCTACCTGAGTATCAAAGGGAAGTACATGGTGGCTGTGCAGGTCTTCTCCATCTTGGTTTCCAGTGCTGGTCTGTTGGTCTGCATCTTCATCCCTAAATGCTACATTATTGTGCTAAGGCCAAAGCTGAATACAAAAGAACATCTTAAGATAAAATAGATTGAGAAAGTGATTGTTATAGAACTGCTTCTCAAATGTTTTATTTAATAGATCCAAGTTGATGTTTCTAAATTTTCAATTTTCAAATTCCTTCTTTTTTGTTCTTAATGTCTCTCCCTTACTCTTATGATCAGATTTTATCCTCCTAGAAATTGTTATGTACATCAGCCATGGTATCTTCCGGCCTTCAGTCAGTGATTTTTGCTGTGTCCTCAAACTGTTTATTAAAACTGAGGAGACCACGTATGACTATTTGATTACATGTTTCTTACTCTAATTATCTTCAACATGAAATATATTTGAAGGAAAAACTAATGCTGAAATTGTTGGACTTAATATTTGAAGGAAATGAATGATGGGAGTTTGTGTCACCTTAGTCTTACGAGCAATATGGTACTTGTGTATGCCTATGTTCATATCAGGTGAACATCTGTGTTTGCTTGAAGAGAATAAGTTTGAAAAACAAAAACAGAAATGAGGTGTGTATGTGTGATAGGTGAACTTTATCCCTGTAAAAGATAGATGCTAAAGATGCTAAGGTAATGCCATTTTTAACCTCTGTGTAAGCTAAGGCATTTACTGGAATATTAAGCAAGACATTATGTAAAGAGTTTGCAATAACAAGTTTTGTTTTGTACATTGTGGTTATACTGTACATATTTTTGCAGGTCATTGGATGGTTGGTGGGTCACAATGTCCAGTTGTCATGCTAAAATTAATAATGCTATCAATAGGGGTATGCCAAAAAGATAGAGAGTATGCCAAGAAGGATGAAGATTACTTGAAATTGATAAGCAGATGGGTAAACAGTTATGGGAATAAGACCCTTTACCTACTCAATAAGTTAGCTTATAAGAAAAAGAGGTGGTAATTGGGTAAGGATTTTGAAAATGTATAAAACTCTCAAGATTGCCTATGAAAAATGTCCTCTAGCACCCAAGAATGATTCTGCCTTTGCAAATGCAATAAACAAGCTCTGATATTGTTCATAAAGTCTCTTGTCAATTTGATTTAAACATCACAGTATGTCTCTATAAACGCCGAATCTCTCCACAGTACAGGAAAAGGTTGGGACAACTTTTCAACATTGGTTGGACAACTTCCTCTCTAGGAATCTGCTTGATAGTTTTGATTGGGTCTGGAGAAAGAGAGAGCTTGGAGGTCTTTTAAAACAGTCAAGTTCTCTCTCTTTGAGAAGTGAAGCTTGAGCAAGACTTTATTATCTGGCCAAGGAAATACCTTGAAACATCTCTCTGAGAAGAAGGCTTGACTTTCATTAATTTTGTTGAAAGTTGTAAAATGTTTGTTGAGATTTCTATAATAATGACCCGATGATTCTATGATGTAGGGGGTTGTGGTTTTTCCCTATAAAGACTCTAAGCATGAGGGGTGAACACAAAGTCTTTGAGGGAAACTTCCCTATGTCCTGCACAGAATAAAGGTAAATATGTGCTAGTCATTTCCGGCTTTAGGGGGCGGTGCTAATCTCTGCTACAAAACCAAAGAGCCAGCACTGTCCCATCTGTGACTTCTCCCTTTGCATACATGCTTGGTTTTTTTTTGGGTAAAAGTTTTTAACAAACACAAACATAAAACATCAACATAAAACCATCTTCCAAAATACATCATGTTGGTTGGTACATTTCTTTCATGCAACATCACAACATCAACAGTCTTCCCCTTCCAAACATAAATTCATATTACATAAGTCAACTATACATATTATATTATATTGTATTATTATTGTATCATTATTAGACTCAACTATAAATTTACATAGTTCTTATCGAGCAAATCTAAGTTTTAACAAATCTGGGAACATTCAATTTATTTCATTATGTATATATATGTATATATATAATATCATTACATCATATTATCTTACATATTATACTATTCCTTTTTATAGCATCGTTTTCCCTTTGCATACATGCTTGTTGATTCAGAGTTCAAAGAGTTGGTGTCAGCCTTGGAAGCCATATTTTATTTGGAAGCTTCGAGGCTGCCACATTCAGTGCCTGGGAATTTGGGAGGGGGGATTTCATACTGAGATGGAAGACTAGACACAACGACATTCCTTTCTCAGAGAGTCAAGGACATGTTGCCCTGCACCTGGAGAGGAGTGTCTGGAGGAATGTCTCCAGTTGGGACGATCTTTGATTGGACCATGTGATGGACTGGTTGGTGCAAGGGATGGTTCTTTGATTTTCTTTTGGGAAAAGAAAACCCAGAACTCTCAGATTCGGGTTTTCCCAGATGTACAAATGTGAGAACTCTAATAAAATGGAACTTTGAGGAAATGCTTGTCTTGGAGTTTATTGGTTTGGAGTTGATTAGTTGGAACACTCCTCCATGCATTATCCAAATCATGGTAGCTTATTATTTGTCTCCCTTGATGCTATATCTCCAGAGATTTTTCTGCACACTTTCAGAAGATCTGAAAGCAAGATGTCAATAACATGTTTTCACCTCAATACCACAGTGATGTTTTATTGACTGAGCTCATAGCATTGGAAAGGCATGAATGCATAATTGGGTCTGGAGAAAGAGAATACTGGGAGGTCTTTTACAACAGTCAGGAGCTGCACTTAGTCCCCTGTCCTTGAGATGTGCAAAACTTTATTATCTGGCTAAGGAAATGCTTTGAAACGTCTCCCTCAGAAGAAGGTTTGGCTTTCTTCTACCTTTATTTTGTGTTCTTTGTTCAAAAGTGACATAGTTCTGGAGACTCAATCAAGAATTCAAGTTGTGTTGTTGCTTCTGCTGCTTTTGTGGCCACAGGCAATCTGGGGGATGTTCCAAGCTTAGTGCCTCCTGACTTTGAACAGGGATGAGCTGGGCCCACAGAATCATTACAGGCCAGGAGAGCTTTCAATTGGGAGCATCATCTCTGCAACCAAGAGTAGGTTTCAACTTTTAAGCTTTCACACAAGTCCTTCAAGTCAGTTATCTGTGTAAGTCAGGCTTGTCCAACCCGTGGCCCGCGGGCCACATGCAGCCCAGGTCACCTCATAATGCGGCCCAGTGCCCACCCCAACCTTCTGGCAAGAGCCAGCGAGGAGGAGGAGGAGAGGCAGGTGCGAGGTGGGGCGAGGCGAGCGCTACACCAAGTAGCAACAGAAAAGGTGGGCGCCGCCTTTGCTGCTTCTGCCCCTGCCGCCGCCGCTGCTGCTTCTGCCCCCGCCCCCCCCCCCCCCCCCCCCCCCGCCGCCCCCGCCCCCGCTGCTTCTGCCCCCGCCGCCACGGCTTCTGCCGCCGCCGCTTCTGCCCCCGCCACTGCTGCCACCGTCACTGCTGCTGCTGCACCGAGCCTCCTGGTCCTCGCCTTCCAGTTCTGCCGCATCCAGCCGGGCCATTTGCAGGAGGAGAGGTAGGCACGAGGCGGGCGAGCTTTCCTCCCCCCCTCCCCCCCCGCAAAATTTGGCCAGAAAATTAATAAAAAATAAATAATTTTTAATAAATAATTAATAATAAATAATAAAAATAATTTATAATTTATTATATAATTTTATAATATAATTATTTTATAATAATTTATTATATGTGCGGCCCAAACCAAATTTTCATCTTCTAATGTGGCCCAGGGAAGGTGAAAGGTTGGACACCCCTGCTTTACGGGCAACTGGCCAGTTAAGTTGGAGTTGAGATATCCATTCGTCTAGCGACTGGATGTTAGGTCTTTCAGGAGGAAGCTCAGGTATGGGTACAAAGTCTTGTCCCAACGCCACTTTAAAGGGGGTGAACCTGGTACTACTATGAACAGAATTGTTGTATGCCACCTTGGCAAATGGCAATAAGTCAGCCCAGTTATCCTGTTGATAATTTATGTAACATCTGAGGTATTGTTCTAGCACTGCATTAGTTCTCTCACAGGCCCCATTGGTTTGGGGATGGTGGGCGGAGCTTAAGCCCTGGGCGGAGCCTATTAACTTCAGGAACTCCCTCCAAAAGTTTGAGGTGAATTGAACCCCTCGGTCAGAAATTATACGTTCAGGAACGCCATGCAGTCTATAAATATGTAGTATAAACAGTTTAGCCAACAACTTTGCAGAGGGAATCTTAGAGCAAGGTATGAAATGCGCTTGTTTGGAAAACAAATCGGTTACTACCCAAATAACCATGTTTCCGGTGCTCTCGGATAACTCTACTATAAAGTCCATAGAGATTTCCTTCCATGGAGCCGTTGGCCTAGCAACATTTTGTAACAGCCCTGCTGGCTTACCAGGTGGCCTTTTTGCTGAGGTGTAAACTGAGCAGCTAGCCACATAAGCTTCAATGTCCTTCTTCAACGTAGGCCACCAGAATTGTCGCTTAACGAGGTGTAGGGTTTTCACAAATCCAAAGTGACCAGCCGCTTTAGAGTCATGGGCTTGTTGCAATATTTGGCTTCTCAATGTCTCTGGTACATACAACTTTGCTCCCATCCAGGCCAAACCATCTCTAATTGTACAGTTATTCGAATGAGCCAGGAACCATTCATCCAATTTTAGGGCCTCCTTTAATTGCGCTGTCAAATCACTCAAAAAATCCTTGTTTCTTCTTTTGCGCTCTAGTGACCACCAGGGCGGCTAACTGTTTGGTTGAAACAAACGGCCGTATCACTTCCTGACGAACGCTGTTATATTGAGGCAGTCTAGATAAAGCATCCGCCATAAAATTCCTCCCCCTTGGGATGTACTTCAGTGAAAAGTTGAAACGCTTAAAATACTGGGTCCACCTAACTTGTTTAGGAGACAGTTTTCGAGGTGTTTTTAAGGCCTCCAAATTCTTATGGTCAGTCCATACCTCGAATGGGTGTTTTGCTCCTTCCAAGGAATGTTTCCATGTCAATAGCGCCCAGCAAACGGCAAAACCTTCCTTTTCCCAGACGGCCCACCTCCTTTCGGTTTCAGTTAGTTTAGGTGTAGGCGCAGGGTTGTAGGGTTCCCTTCTCATTGATTTGAAGTAATACCGCTCCAACAGCCACATCACTCGCATCGGCTTGGATCACGAAAGGGGCATCCATGTCCGGGTGCTTTAGCACTGGTTCTGCAGTGAACAGTCGCTTCAGCTTTTCAAAGGCGGCTTGGCATTCCATGGAGCACTCCAGTGGCTCACTAGGCTTTGGTTTCGCCTCCCCCTTTGTTTTTAAGAGATTGGTGATAGGCATTGCTATTTTAGCAAAAGACGGGATGAATTGTCGGTAAAAGTTGGCAAATCCCAAGAAACTTTGAAGTTGTTTTTGGGTGCACGGTGGGGCCCACTCCAACACAGCCCGTACCTTCTCTGGATACATTTCAATACCCTCGTGTGAAATGCGATACCCCAAATAGTCGATTTTCTCTTGATGGAACTCACATTTGGATAGTTTAGCATACATTTTAGTGGCTCGCAGCTTATGTAGCACTGAACGCACCAGTTTCACATGCTCATCCCAAGTTTCTGTGTAAATAAGGATGTTATCAAGGTAAACCAAAAACCCCTTGATTAAATGTTTGTGTAGCACTTGATTGATCATCTACATGAATACGGCTGGAGCCCCCTGTAGGCCAAAGGGAAGAACATTGAACTGGACACAACCCATCGGGCAGTTAAAAGCAGTTTTCCACTCATCTCCTTCTTTAATTCAGATTCGGTAATATGCTTCTCTCAAGTCCAATTTCGTGAAAATTTTCCCTTTAGCCAGCTGGGCTAGCATGTCCTTCATCAGGGGGAGGGGGTACACGTTTTCCACGGAAATTGCGTTCAGGTTTCTATAGTCGACTACCAAACGCTTGGAGCCATCTTTCTTTTCACGGAACAACACTGGGGCCGCCACCTGAGGTCTAGCGGGTTGGATGAAACCACGTTTCAAGTTTTTATCGATAAACGATCTCAACTCTTCCAATTCCTGTGGTGTCATCAAATATAGCTTTGGTTTCAGGAGCGTCACCCCAGGCAAAATCTCAATACTACAATCTGTTGGCCGATGAGGGGGAAGCTCATCTGAAGCCTTTTTGCTAAACACTTCTTTTAAGTCCTAGTATTCTTTCGGAATTTTTTCCTCCCCCTCCAAGTCCTCGGTGCCTGTGGAGGCTAGCTCAACCGGATTCTGATGCTTCTGCTGGGGTCGCCCCTCACCTTCCGGTCGCTGATTGGTGCGTATGCGCAATGACCCCTTCCTCCAATTCACATGGGGATTCCACTTCCGGAGCCAGGGCAATCCCAGTATTAACGGTTGCTCCATCCCAGGGGCCACAATAAAACACAGAGTCTCTTTATGCTCTCCCATGGTCATCTCTAGGGGTTACGTTATGAAGCGTGCAGGGCAACCTCCCGCCACTGATCCATCCAATTGAGAAAAGGCTATGGGCGTTTCTAAAGTTCTCAGTCTGGTGCCCATTTCATCAACTACTTTCATGTTGATTACACATCTTGTGCACCCAGAGTCTAGCAAGGCTAGCATCTCCCCTTCGGTCCCTGAAGTGGGTACCCTTAATTTTACTGGAATGGTCATGGGGCCCTTATTTGGACTTACCAGGAAGTTGTCTTCCGAGTCAGATTCACTCTCTTCAAGGAAGGTTGGAGGTCCCAGCTCCTCTCCTGCCGGACGGGCGACCTCTACAACCTCCCCCGTCTTTAGCGTGGTTTTGCGAGGCTTGGCTGGGGGGTTTTCAGGTTTCCTCCCTCCTCTCTGTGCCCCCTTTGGATCCAGCTTGACCCTGCAGTCTGCAATCCCGTGGCCCTCCTTCCCACATCGAAAACAGGCAGTGGATTTGGGTCTTGCCATCACTCCTCCCTTCGGAGGCTTTGGGCCTCTTGGAAGCGTGGGGGGGACAGCTTGCTCCATCCAGAGCCCCCACTGCGTCTGCTTCGGGTCAAATCTATTTCCACTTCTTCTGCCAGCAAGTACCACAGCTGCAGATCATTGGGGTCCCTTCTGGAAATACACATCTGGTATACATCTTAATTTAGATCATCTTTGTAGGCTTCTATTAGGGCTCCCTGGGACCAGCCTTGGATATGGCACGCCAGCTGTCTAAACTCTTGGGTGTAGTCGGCCACTGACCTCCTCCCTTGATTTATGGTTTTCATCCTGATCCTGGCCTTTCGCTCCGCGAAAGGCAGCAGGAGCTATAAAGCGCTTCCAAAGAGGGGAGAGGGCAATCAATGTTTTCAGGAATACTGTAATCCATTCAGAGGAACTCTTGGGCTTCAGCATATTAATATTATTGTTTAATAATGTTATCTAAAAAGTTCTAATGTATTTATACATTACTTCCAGGATACTAATGACAGAGTACTGGAAAATGCTATCCTTCCTTTTTGCCATCCAAGAGATCAACCAGGATTCCCATCTCTTACCCAACATCACTCTGGGTTATAATATCTATGACAATTATTTCAGTGCACAAATGACTTCAGAGGCCTTGCTTGACCTACTTTCTGATGGGGAGGCCAACATGCCCAACTATAGGT
>NW_020717131.1:88338-98664 GCF_900518725.1 Notechis scutatus | reverse complement strand
CAGACTCCTCTCAAGGTCGCTCAGCAATGCAGGCTCGAATCTCAATGCCATATCTTCCTGCTCACTCGAGCCCACATCTGCTGACCGATCAGGTTCAAGTCTCGGAGTCACAACACTATCCCTCACCGCAGGGCCCTTCCCCCGAGTCTGACGAGCTGGATGCGGTTTCTACAGGAAGTGTTCATGGAACCTCCGGATAAGGTCCGAAGCATGAACCATGGAAGCATCCACCCAAGAGAAAACCTCCACGCCATCTGCCATCCTCCCAACGAGGTACTGAAAGCGTCCTTTCAACCAGCGAGAATCCTGAATATAGAAGCTAATCGCCTCCTCATGGTCTCCGATAACCAAACGCAGCGGTTGGGTAGCAAAGCGAATGGGTCCCGACCTAAGCTCACGCCCGTCAACGGTTTTCACCTTGATGGGTGGTTCCACAGCAACCAAAGGGACATCAAAGTGAGTTGCGAAGGCCCGGTCCATAAAACTAGTTGTAGCCCCTGAGTCCACCAACGCAACTGCAGGAATCCCCTCCTTCCGGGACTGTAGGAAAACCTGCGTGTCCAAAAGTAGATGCTGGGGAAGGCCAGGGTTCACCTCAGCCACTTCGGGTGGTGGGGAAATACGTGCCTGACCTAAGGTTTCCTCGAGGTTGGGCCTACCCCGTTTTTCCGATGGCCCAGGATTCGATTCTGGCACTGGTCTTCGTGTCCCCCTCCATTTACAAGAACTTGCAAAATGTCCCGGCCCCCCACAATAAAGGCACAAACCTCCCTGGAACCTTCGCGAGCGTTCCTGCGCTGTCAACCACAGGCGGAGTGCACCCAACTCCATCGGCTCCTCGGTCCTGGTCACAGTATTGCGGGATACCAAGGGCGCGGGTTGTACTGGAGGTTGCGGCCATGAGTGAGAGGGCGGTTCCGGAACTGGTTGTTTGCTTTTACGTTGATGAAGCCGGGCGTCAATACGTAAACATTGTATGACCAAGGCATCCAGGGTTAGAGCCCGCTCTGCATGCACCAGCTCATCCTGGATGTTGTCAGCCAAGCCCTCCTGAAAGGCATCCATGTGGGCTGACTCATTCCAAGTAGAGTCCATGCAGAGCAGACGAAACTCCGTAATGAATTCTTGCAAAGGACGTTTCCCCTGACGAATGTCCATTAAGCTTCTGGCCACAGTTTGGCTTTTAATGGGATTCTCAAACATGACCCGTAATTGCTGCTGGAAACCCTGGTAGTCAGTTAGTAAAGGGCTATCTTGTATCAGTAGAGGAGTAGCCCATCTAGCAGTCGGACCTGATAAGAGGCTAATAATAAATCCCACCTTAGCCCGGTCATCCGGAAAATCTTCATGCCTCAAAGATATAAATAATTGGCATTGTCCTATAAACACTGGAAACATATCAGTCTGTCCCGAGAAT
Source organism: Notechis scutatus (assembly GCF_900518725.1). The sequence goes on along the minus strand of NW_020717131.1, from coordinate 97,247 downwards.
TTATCTGGCACAGATACCGGGCATTTCTTAAGGGGAGGAACTGGGGGAGGAACAGGGGCCTGTAGCTGTGAAAGATGGTTTACCAACTGTGTTACCTGGTGTTGCAGAACCTGGTTGTTCTGTAAGAGTTGGTCAATTTGTTGTTGTTGTTGCTCCACCAGTTGCTTCAATTGGGTTGGGTCCATCTTGGTTTAAAATGGTTTAGTTTGGCTGGAAAACAATAATGTTCTGTTCCACCTGTATCCACAGATGAAACTTCAAGTTATATAGTTCAAATACTTTACGTAAACAAAACCAGAGTCAGAAGATTGAATTGCTCTGTTATCACAGTCCTTTGGCAATCCTCCTAGAATCTGTCCGGCAATTCTGTAAAGCTCGTAACTCACAACACAGTAATCAGACGCAAGTCTTTCCAAGGCAAGATTCACTTTGTTTTCCAGCAAATATTTCAAAGTCATGTGCACCCTTATATCCTCTAAGAAAGGGCGTGTTAGTCTCATTAATTAATCCTTTGCTGGATGTCTCTTTTCTAATTGAGATTGACGTCTCAATCTTCTCCTAGTTCTGGCATCCAGCCAGCATCCGGCAGTTTCATCACAGCTGGAATCCTCTGATACACTTTCCTGATTAACAGTTGACACCTGAGGTGCAATCAGGGAGGGAGTTCCAGAAGAGGAAGACGTCTCTGAAACTTCTAATAAATCAGGTTCATCTCTCAGATTCAACTCCTCCTCTTCCCCCAGACTCCTCTCAAGGTCGCTCAGCAATGCAGGCTCGAATCTCAATGTCATATCTTCCTCCTCACTCGAGCCCACATCTGCTGACCGATCAGGTTCAAGTCTTGGAGTCACAACAATATATGATGAAGATATAATGGCAAAAATGTATAAACTTTTTAAAAGATTTGAAAGAGAAGAACAGGTTAAAGGATGCTAAACATTATGGTTTATTTCTTTTCACTCTCTCATTTCTTGCACTTTTTTCTTTCTCTCTTTATTTCTTTCCCTTTCTTTTTCTGATTAGCATTTTATTGTATGTAAACTTTATTAATAAATATTAATTTCAAAAAGGATAAGCTAAAGCTAATAACAACTAAATTCACTCAGACATAAGATGCATTCAATTTTTAAAAAATAAAATAAAATATAAATTGAAAGTATCCAAGAGTTCTCTTCAAATACATCAGTTCTTTGTTTGGAGATTTGAAATAATCCATCCATATATATAATGAAACACCCCCAAAACTTCCAGCCAAGCTGGATTGAAAATATTTATTTTGTTTTATTTTTTATTTATTTGTCAAACATACAACATAACAAGTATAGGTATGAACATAAACAAGAACAAAGGGAGTAAATACAGATAAATGGGGACAGTAAGAAAGGGATGGTAGGCATGCTGGTGCACTTATGCATGCCCCTTTAAGGACCTCTTAGGAATGGGGTGAGGTCCACAGTAGACAGATTGAAGCTGTGAGGGGTTGAGGCTGTAACAATGGAGTCAGGTAGGGCATTCCAGGCATTGACCACTCTGTTGCTGAAGTCGTATTTTCTGCAATCGAGTTTGGAATGGTTTACCTTGAGTTTGTATTGGTTGTTTGTCCATGTATTATTGTGATTGAGGCTGAAGAAATCGTTGACAGGTAAAATGTTGTAACGGACAATTTTATGTACTATGCTTAGATCGGAGAACTTTAAGACCTGAACTGAAGGACTTATTAAAGAAGTTGGCCTTTACAACTTCATTGTTACAATCTTCCCTGTTAGGCACTTTTAGGGGTGGGATAAGTCTTTAAGTTTGGCATTAACGAAATATTGTTAACAACAAATATTTCTTGTAAAAAAGATTGTAAATTGGATATTATGGGTTCTAATATGTTGAATTATGTTCTAATGCATTCACACTTTCAGGATCACAGATTCAGAATATTCAAAAATGTTATCCTTCTTCTTTGCCATCCAAGACATCAACCAGAATCCCAAAATTCCATCCAATGTCACCCTGGGTTATAATATCTATGAAAATTATTTCAATGCCCAAATGACTTCAGAGAGTTTGCTGGACCTGCTTTCAGATGGGGAGGCCAATGTTCCCAACTATAGCTGTGGAAGGCAGAGAAACACAGTGGCCGTTCTTGAAGGGGCTGAGACTGGCATCTCCAACCAGATTTCGACCATGTTGGGCACTTACAAAATCCCACAGGTGTGTCTTTGCTGAGGAGACCATTTTAGTCAACGTTCAGTCAGATATACTCTGCTATAAATGAAGAGCAAAGTGTTATCATCAGAATTGCATGAATTAAGGATTAATTCATAATTAATTAATTATGAAGGTTCTATCTAGTGGGAGAGAAGAATCTGAGCAGACACACCTCCTTCTTGGCAAATGTCTATTCTGTGTATCTCTCTTGGCTGTATACAAGAACACAATGTTCCACTGATGTGAGTAGAGAAGCAATGAAGAGCAGAATGACCAGAGATGCCCCTACAAAAGCTTCTTCATTTCAGGGAGTAGAATAATTCCTTCATAGGAATACCTGTGTTTCCCCAAAAGTAAGACCCTGTCTTATTTTTTTGCCAACAAAAAAAGTACTAGGTCTTATTTTGGGGGGATGCCATCTAACCTCACTTGGGCGCATCACCCCCGGCCTCCTTTTTGCTGTTAGAGGCCTTCAGGAATTTCTTTTTCTGCAGCCGGCAAGACTATCCTGAAGGCCTCTGCAGCTGATCACAGAGCTCTGGATCGATCCAGAGCTTTGTTATCAGCTACAGATGCCTTCAGGAAAGCCTTGCCAGCCTTGCCAGATGCAGAAGAAATGGACTGGTGAGGCAGATGTTGGGGTGTGCGAGGCCTGGGTATAACTCTACAAAGGTAAGTAGTAGGGCAGCTCCACACACACCCATCTCCACCCTAGCTTAATTTTTACCTGTGCACTCTGGAGTGGGTGGGATCTTAATTAAGGCTTATGGGGGGTAGGACTCATATTGGGCATACGTGTAAAAATCAAGCTAGGACTTACTTTCAGTGTAGATCGTGTTTTTTGAGGGAAACAGGGTAGATGTTTGGCTTTACGGGCCTCAAATAAAATAGTGCCTCCTTTTATTTTCTGTTTCAGATCAGTTACAGTTATTTTTCCCAGATTTTGAGTGACAAAACTCAGTTTCCTTTTTTCTACTCAGTGCTCCCTGCCGAAGGAACCCTATACCCAGGGATGGTCAAGCTGCTCCTCCATTTCAGGTGGACTTTGGTGGGTCTGATTGCTCCAGACACTGAGAATGGACAAAGTTTCATGAGGACATTGACTGCCATGCTGATAAGGAATGGCATTTATCCAGTTTTATCACAAACCTTTCCCAGAACCTTTCAGAATCTGATTTTAAATTTGGAGTCGTTCCACAATTGGAGACAAGTGAACATTTTTATTTTCAATGCAGATTATACTTCAATCAAAACAGGATTTGATATTTTAATTATGATCTATGAATCTTTTACTGAATCTCTTAGAGGAAAAGTCCTGCTCACCACAATCCGCTGGGACTTCACTATTTATTTGATGGAGGAGGATTTTCCCCTTCGATACATCCATAGCACCTTTTCCTTCTTAATAAGCAACATTAAACTGCTAAGCTCTCGTAAATTTTGGAAGTTATATTTTTCTGCAAGACGCTTCGCCAGAAACTCCTTCCTGTGTTCCTACATCAAAGATGCCTTTTCGGTGAAAGATTTTCGACGGTGTAGACAGACAGAAGAACTGGAGGCTATGGGGAAAGAGGAGATTCATCAGATCCTGACTCTGGATAACTATTTCATTTATAACACAATTTGGGCTGTGGCACGGGCCTTGAATGCAGCTTATTTATCCAGATCTAGATCCAGGTGGACAATATTCAAAGATGGTAAAAACCTGAAAACTCCAATGTTGAAATCATGGCAGGTATTTCTTTTCTATTTCTTGTTTTCCCTTTTGCATCTGTTTCACTCAGCTCATTTATTTTGCAATGTATTCTTTCTATTTTTTTCTACGTATTTTCTATGACTTTTTTTTTTTTTTGCAAGCAAGAATACTATGGTGGCCAGCACAGTCTAATAAAAATATGATTTGACTTGGGCATCTAATACAGTTAATCCCCGACTTACAACCACAATTGAGCCCAAAATTTATGTTGCTAAGTGAGAAATTTGTTAAGTGAGTCTTGCCAAATTTTGAGACCTTTTGTCAGCGTTCCAGAAAACCTCCACTCCAACAAATAACTCTGAGACAGGCATCCTGTGAATAAAAAACACATGAACAATATAGAAGAGCTTTAATATGAAACTTTTGCAAAAGGGAATTCTGCTCATGGCAGAAGACATTTTCCCCAGGAGGGCTGGGGTTTATATACAGGTTCAAATATACAGTCTCTGCCCCTTTCCTGGGTTCACAGTCAACATATCTCCCTACGCCACACCCCTGTTATTGTAGCATAACACCTGTTTCCTTGTCCTTGGAAACTACCCTTGTTCTCATGGCTTGTCTTCCTGTTATGGTCCTGTTATGATCACCTGTAATAATTAGATCATTAACCAATTCCTTTCTGGTCATGATAACCTAGTATCGCCTTCTCATATCCTTAAGCCAAAAAGTACAGACCTGCCATTACTTTAGAACATAAAGAGTTACAAAACAGTACATGTTTATTAGATATAGTTATATAGCTATAGACTGTCCAATAATCATTTCGCAGTTCAAATATCAGATAAACATTGATTCCCTTCTGTTCTTCATTTTCTCAGGTGTAAGTCATATTATGTAATTTCTACATATCACACATCCTCTCAAAAGTTCTGTTTTGTTTGGATAGTAAACTGGCACATCTGGGGAATCCTGAATCTGAAAGTTCTGGGATTCTTTGCAATAAGTAAAAACTACACATCCACCCCCTGCACCCCTCATACCCCAATCACCATCCTTCCCAACTTGAGACGTCCTCTCAACCAGGTGCAGAAATAAGATGACCTTGACTTAGAAGAAGAATGCTGTTATGTCTAACCACATACACTCCAAGAAATTCCCCCTCCCATTTTCCCAGGCTGAAGAATGTGGCAGTATGGAAGGGTCTGGTGCTAATATGGCTTCCAAAGCTGATACCTTTCTTGCCACATTTTTAAGTGAATCACTGCAGTTCTTAAATTAGCCACATAGTTGTTAAGTGAATCTGGCTTCCCCAGTGACTTTGCTTGTTAGAAAGTGGTAAAAGGTGATCACATGATCCTGGACACTGCAACCATCATAAATATGAGTCAGTTGTCAAGCATCTGAATGGAAATCACATGACCAGGGGATGCTGCAATGGTCCTAAGTGTGAAAAATGGACATAAGTTACCTTTTCAGTGCTGTTGTAACTTTGAATGGTCACTAAGCAAACTTTTGTAAGTTGAGGACTACCTGTACTTCTGACCCCTTCACTTCTCAAGCTACCATTCTGTCCAAGGGTAGCATTTGCTCCAAATGTCTATGAAGATTCTCAATCATGGTTGTCCAATGGTTTGAAATGGGGAGGGGGGGTTCAAAGTGGCAATCTACATTAAGATTGAACAGTCCCCTTGTCAACTAAAAAATATTTCTCTGTCTTTCAGAGTTGCCAGCAGAAAGGGAGGGGTGAAAGTAGTGCATTCCTTATATGCTTCAGATAATTGCTAGGCAGCCAAAGCTGTTGGCGCGCAAGATTATTACTGGAGAATATGATTGATGACACTTGGGTGTGTCCCTTTGGAGAATATACATCCAGGGGTGGGGGGAAGACCAGGGTCAAGGGTGAAATGAATGATGTGTCTTAGTGTCGGCTGCACCCAGGTAACGCCGACATGGTCATTCCTAATAAATCATTTTTTTTTAAACTCTGAGAGATGTGGCTAGAGATTTAAGATTTGAATGGGGTGGATTTGTCAGAGCCCTGACACCCCTCTCAACAAAGGGGTAGAGACAGGGGTGGAATGCAAATTTTAAACTACTGGTTCTGTGGGCATGGCTAGATGGGCGTGGCTAGTTGGGTGTGGTCATGTGACTGGATGGGCATGGGTTGGGTTATTTTTTTTTTGCTTACTGGGCCTCAGTGAAGCCTCCAAGGAGCAAAAATGGGGGGGACGGGTGCTGCAACCCCCCCCCCAAGCATCCTGTTTTTGCTCCCAGGAGGCTTCCCTGAGGTGCAAGAGGCAAATAAAATAAAATATTTTTTTTGCCTACTGGGACTCAGGGAAGCCTCCTGGGCAAAGCAGTACAACAGCGAGGGAGGGATCAGCTGTGCTGTGTGATTTAGATTAGCTAGAAAATCGCGCAGCACAGCTGATCTTTGGAAAACAGCTGATGGTCGGGGAAAAAAAGAAAATACCTTGATCTTCGGAGTGAACCAGTTTGCTCCCAGCTGATCTTCAGAGCTACTGGTTGGGCTGAACTGGGCCAAACTGGTAGAATCTCTCCCCTGGTAGAGATACGATGTCCTGTTTACAACACAGTCCTTGCAGTAGCTCCAAGAAGGTTCCACATCCATTTTCACCATTCAGGTGACCCTGAAGGCACAGATAAACCTCCAAGTGGCCTCAATGGTGCCCAGAAAGAGTGCTAATGACCAAATATCTGCAGGGTATTCTACATCATTGCCAGAACTGAAGAAGCTTCTTGAATGAGAAAGGAAATGTCTTCAAGCAAAAACAAAGGAAGTTGCCTTTTGGAAAAGTACCTAGGGTACATATGCCCCAAATGGATGTCCTTCCTTGGCTAAGAACCTCTTTGATTCTTCTTTCCCTGCTCTGAAGGTGACCCTCAATAGCATCAGGGTAATCGAAGGCCTTCTTCAAGCAGTAGCAAATGGAGGAACATCTTTAGGCTAAGGAGTTAAGTAAACTGAGGCAAGGTCTGAAGATAAAGTGTTGGACTGGGAAAAATGATAGAAGAACCAAGATTGAAGAATGTTCCATAAAACTGCAAGCAGGTGACCTTAACTGCAGGGGTGGGATTCTACCAGTTCGGACTGGTTCAGGAGAACTGGATGTTAAAGTTACATCTGGTTTGCTGAACTGGTATTTCAACAGACTGGCTGGCCTCTCCCACTGTGCCCCACTCCTCCCAGGAGTCTGCATGTGATGCAGGCCTCCAGATCCTTGGGAGGGTGAAAAACGGCCTTCCCAGAAGTACTGGAAGTCATGAAATGGACCTGTTTCCAGCTTCCAGTGGGCCTCTAGAACCTGGGGGAGGCCATTTTCACCCTCCCAGAGGCCCAGGGGAGGCCTCTGGGCCCTTGGGAGGGAGAAAAGGGCCTCTCTGGGCTCTGGAGGCCCACCAGAAGCTGGAAACGGGAAGTTCTGGTAGGCCATGCCCACCATGGCCAGCCCAACCAGCAACCAGGCAGCAAACCAGTTGCTGGGATTTTTGAATCCCACCCTGCTTAACTGGTAAAAGAAATAATCCTTTACAGTGAAGATCTGAGGTCTATCCTCCATTCCAAGTCACCCATCTATGACCTCAATGAATTTAATAAACATAGCATACTAGTAGAACAAAGGCACCCATAGTAATCCTCAAAGCAAGCCAAGATACTTCTCATAATGTGCTGTCCATCGATCTGCAAAACTCTTGTTTACAGTACTGGTTCATTGTAGGAAATTTTTATTTCATTTTGGCTTCAGTGGCAGATTTTTTCTAGTGTGCTTGTGAACATTTCCTTTAGGGTTTTAAATTTGGACCTCAATAGCACACCTGCAGGTTTGCTAGATTTCCCACTGGTTTTCCAAACTCAGCAGTGAGAATTGTAAATGGAAAGAGACAAATGATATCTGTTCACCATATTGGTTTTGAAAGGAATTGCAAGTTACTTGAGATATTTTACACAGTTTTATTCTGTGTTCCTCAGTATATTTCCTTCATCCCAGTTCAAATGTAAGGGTCCTTGTTGTAGAGATTTTTATGTCCTTTGTAACATCACCCATTTTCTTTTCTATTCCAGCTTCATTCTTTCCTTCAGACTTCTCAGTTTTATAATAATTGCATCAATGGGGTGTATTTGAATGAGAAAGGAGAGCTGGTAGCAGACCTTGCCATTATAAACTGGATCATTTTAGCCAATGGGTCTGTCAGCAGAGTGATATTTGGGGATCTAGAAAGACCAGGATTCTTGGATGTGAAATTTACAATCAAGGAAACAGCTCTTGCAAAGATGGAACTGTTGAAGAAGGTGGAGGAAAAGTTTCATTCAGCTCTTTCTGAAAGTTTTACCAAGAGGATTCCACTGTTGGGACAGGGACAGAAATAGGTTTCCTTATTTATTTATTTTTATCAAGAAGAATAAAATGCAAAATGGAAAAACAGAAAAACATACATCTAACACTAATATTAACACAACAACAACAAAAATGTGTAGAAAAAGGGGGAAATGACTCAAAGATCAAATAAATTTAACATTAAACATAAAGAATCCATTCCAAGGTTGACTGACCTTCTGAGGTCAGTAAAATGTGGACCCAGATTGTTGGGGGCAATATGCCAACTCTGTGAACTGCTTAGAGAGGCCTATAAAAGCATTGTAAAGTGGTATATAAGTCTAAGATGCTATTGCTATCCCAGCTAGATGCTGAAACAAACAACTAATAAATTCTCCTCCCCTTTGCACAATGGGTCTATAAAATTGTAAGCTTTCCCATCCTATTTAACAAAAATACTATATTAAATAAACAGATATTTCAGGTGAGGAGATCTTTATCTGATATTCAAATCGACCCAATATCTGTTCATAATATATATGTAAAAGATAATAAAAATCAGTCAACAGCTTAGCCCAATAATCTTCAAATCCCTCTGTTAATCATCCGTTATTGTATTTAACATGTAGATATGGTGGTTTGACATTTGAAATGAGACACAGGGACTGTCTCTGAGA
>NW_020717131.1:67606-88328 GCF_900518725.1 Notechis scutatus | reverse complement strand
AGGCCTTACAGAAAATGATAAAATGATCAATAAAATATATTACCACAGTAGAAAGTCCACAGTTAAGCTAACTAGTCCATTGTTTCTAATCAAAGCAACTGGTTTCACCATCTCTGCTAATTCAATTTTAAAATCCATTCTTTAACAGTTGTCATAATTTTCCTTTCAAGTGCTTGGCAAGTACAATCTTCACTGTGGTCACCATTTGCAGATGTTGTCTCTATGTCAACTCATAAAACATTTCTATACCTGTTTTCAAATTGCCATAAACAAGGGGGGGGGGTAATCTGAAGGAGCATTATGGCAGTTGCACCCTTATCTTTAAAAGATTGTAGCTAGACTACTGGATCTTCTGCCCACAAAAATCCTTCATTGGAGAACATGATTGATAACACTCAGCCCATGAACGTGCTTCATTGGAGAATCTGATTTATGATACACCCAGGGGAGAGGGGGAAAACAGGATCACAGGTGACTGTAAATTATGTATTCCAGAGTTGGCTTCATTTAAGTTAATGCTGGCATGTTGCTCCTAATAAATCTTTTGAATCTTTTTGAAGCTTGGCTCGAGGCTCATGATTTAATTAGGGCAATCACTGGAACCCTGACACTCTATTTTCCAAAGCAGTCAACAACTTTGGTTAGATGTTCAGTGATCCATGAGAAATACATTCCTTAACTATTCCAGTTGATTGTTTATCCGTGAATTAAATCACGAGGCAACGTGATTTATTTCACCAATCCCTCCAAATTTCCCTCAAGCATACAAATTGAGAATTTAAAGTAAATTTGTACTGTGGGAAGAATTACAAGAGAAAATAAATAGGAAACAAGAGGTTTGATGAGTTCCTGGTTGTTCAAAGGCTTCAAATTTAGCAAAGCTAAGCCTGGGGATTCCCAAACCTTTCTCCCTTTGCTATTTTTCCAAAATAAGCTCATTTTCAGTGTACTCTTCCTCTCTCTATTCAGCCCCTGCCTCTTTCCAGGTGTGTGGAAAGCTGTCCTCAAGGATTCATGAAGGTGGCTCAGGAAGGGAAGCCCATCTGTTGCTACAACTGTCGTCCATGTGCAGAAGGAACCATCTCCACCAAGGAAGGTAGGTGACAGAAGAAGAAAGAGCAGACTTTCAGGAAGACCATATACCCTGACCCATGAAAGTGCATTTTGAAAGACTTAGCTTTTTTTTAAAAAAAAACTTTATAAATTTATTTCATAGTGAATTATACAAAAACATATTGAGGCTAAACTGAGAGAGGACATTAAATGATACAGTACAAGAGAGGCTTGACCATTATGAAAGATGTGGCATATCTTGTTCTTTATAATTACAATGAAATGTTCAGTGAAAGAGAGGCTCAAGATCCAGAAGGAGTTTGACAGATTTGAAAACTGAGCCCTAGACAAGCAAAATTCAGGAACACCTTTTGATATCACCACACCATATCTAGCTCATCCTGAAAGCAGCTTCACTTACCTTTGTTTGTTCTTTGGAAAAAGTAGTGTTTTTCACGTGTGCTGACAGATGTACTTTATTCCATTGTAGAAAGAGGGCTCCTTCATCCTCCAAAACACTGACAAAGGCTGAACTTCAATTTTCAACAGGTCCAGCAGTGTAAAACTAAAATGGTGGACCTTTCTCCTTTCCTTGGTATCTCCCTCCCACCCTCCTTCTCTCTCAATAATTTCACAGATGAAATCATGACATTAAAAAAAGAGAAAAGAATAACATTAAGAACTTCTATCTGGAGGAAAATGAAGAAATGCATTGACTTCATCCACACAAAATCATTCCCTCCAACCATAGTTTCACCCACAAAATGTATTTCATCGAAGGACATGTTTTATGGTTGATTCTACTCTTGCTCTTTTTCAGATGCAGAACAATGTACCAAATGTTCAGAAGATCAACATCCAAACAGCAATCGAGACCACTGTATTCCCAAAATTATGAACTATCTTTCTTATAAGGAAAATATGGGGATCATCCTGACTTCCATTGCCTTGTTCCTCTCTTTAACCACAGGCTTTGTCTTGGGAATCTTCATTAAATACCTGGAAACACCAATTGTCAAAGCCAACAACCGGGATCTCTCCTACATCCTCCTGGTCTCCCTCATATTTTCCATGTTGACCACTTTCTTCTTTATTGGCCACCCACAGAGAGTGACCTGCCTCCTCCGACAAGCAGCTTTCAGTGTCATCTTCTCAATAGCCATTTCTTCAATCTTGGCCAAAACAATCACAGTGGTATTTGCTTTCTTGGCCACAAAACCAGGGAATAAAATGCAGAGATGGCTGGGGAAGAGCTTTGCTAATACCATCATCCTTTCTTGCTCTGGTGTCCAAGTTGTCATCTGCCTCATCTGGTTGAGCATCTTTCCTCCATTTCCTGACACTGACGTGCACTCCCAACCTAGAGAGGTCATCATACAGTGCAATGAAGGCAGTATCACCATGTTCTACTCTGCCCTTGGGTACATGGGTTTTCTGGCTACTGTTTGTTTCACAGTGGCTTTCCTGGCCAGGAATCTACCTGGAGCTTTTAATGAAGCCAAGTTGATCACCTTCAGCATGCTGGTCTTTTGCAGTGTTTGGGTGTCCTTTGTGCCTGCTTACCTGAGTACCAAAGGGAAGTACATGGTGGCTGTGCAGGTCTTCTCCATCTTGGCTTCAAGTGCTGGCCTACTGGGCTGCATCTTCTTCCCCAAGTGCTACATCATTGTGCTCAAACCAGATCTGAATACCAAAGAACAAATGATGTTGAAATAAAATATACATGACTTTATGGATATCTCTTTTTCTATTCTCTATTTAGCAATTGCGTAGTACAGTAACAGACAAATCAACTAGATAGTCTTGGTGGAAATCATATTGATAGATAAATGTAATGGACTATCATTTGTAATGAATATTTTCTCTTTTGTTTTTAATCCAAAACCATATATATGAATAATATAAAAAGAAAGGAAAGGAAAATGAAATAAAAAAGCAATAAAGGAACCAAAATTATACATTGTTTATTTATAAATCATGTAGAAAATATATTGTATGTGTGTGTGTGTGTATGTATGTATGTATGTAATGATAACTATTTGAATAAAACTGACTGCATTTCATTGTAATCATCACAACATAACCTAAGCTTGTAGGCTATTCATAACTTTCTAATTTTGAATGACAAGCCTCTTTTTAATGAAAAATCTATTTAATGTGTATAATTCCAAAGATTATGTCAAACAACCTTATCCCCTGTCTTCTTTGCAAATGGAAGAAGCACAAAGGATTGTTGTGTTTTAGATAATTGCCATTAAACGTTAGCTTGTTGTTAAACTGTTTCTTACATCTAAGGGTCTTGTAAATAAAACCCAGTTAATCTTCTTCCAAACACACTCAAACCTGTACGATCCAATCTGAGTCAATCACTGGGATCAGAGGTTTATTCTTCCAAGCATTCGGCGCTCATCCTCAGAGAACTTCTGACTCTCCACACTCAAACTTGTTCTGCACTGTAACCCTCAACATTGTTACTATTCACAATGATATATTTCAAAAAATGAAAAATGGATGGACATGATGAACACCAAGAGATGTCCTCTTCCAGATGACATGTCGCCATAGCTGACAGATTCTCTTTTAACAGAATAACAGAGTTGGAAGGGACCTTGGAGATCTTCTAGTCCAACCCCCTGCTCTAGCAGGAAACTTTATACCATTTCAGACAAATGGTTGTCCAATTTCTTCTTTAATACTTCCAGTGTGTTCTATTCAAGCTTAACCTCACTCTCATCTTTCTATATTACCAAGCAATGAAATAAATAGTGAATATTATTTAAAATTGAATGAGAGTCAACCTTAGAATTACCAGTCAAAAGCCTTTTAAAGCAGTGGTTGCCAACCAGTGGGCCGGGGACCACTGGTGGTCCATGAGAAAATTTTGTGGGTCAGCAGAGAAATGTCACCCCCAAAGAAATTAATTCTGGTTGCGTGGGAACACAAGGCTGCACCACCCACATGGCCTGTGGGAACACTGTGAACAACATGAGGTAGTGAGGGGAGGGGGAAAGGGCAGAGGGGGGAGCTTGCCCCACGTGCCTTGCCTGGCCACTAGGTTGTTTCTGCTTCTTTCTTCTTCTGCTTTGGGTTGCATGCAAGGAAAGCAGCAAAAGTCTTTCTTTCTCTCCCCCAAACTCTTCCAGAAATGAGTCTTTGGGACCTTGCAAGACATCCTGCTCCAAGAGGCTGCACCAGCAAAGACTCATTTCTGGTGGAGTTTGAAGGACAGGAAGAAAGACTTCTGCTGCTTCTGCTGCTTTCCTTGCAAGAAGTCAAAAGTCTCTCTCTCTCTCCCTCCCTCCCCCTGAGAACAGAGCTGGAGATGATATCCTGCTATCCCAAATAAAGAACGATTGATTGGTAGAAAAACGGGATGGGGACTTTTCCTGCAGACTTTTTGGGGGATTTTCCCAGGGTCTCTGGTCCACAGGGTTTAAAATGATGAGTTTGGTGGTCCCTAAGGTCCAAAAGGTTGGCGACCCCTGTTTTAATAGGAAATGCCTGCTGAATGGTCTTTTCCAAGGTCTGCCAGTTTCTTCTTGTCTCAGCCCCAAAGATGCTTTTCCAAAGTCCAATTGCCATTTGGAAAAGCACTTTTGGGACAACCATGACCTGAATGATCGAAAATCTCCTTAGACTTTGCTGGCTGAGGAACTCTGGGAGTTGAAGTCCACAAGTCTTAAAGTTGCCAAGGTTGGAGACCGCCTGCCTTAGACCCTCTGGTCTCAGACACCTTCCTAGGTGGAGATGATTCCTTCTGTGCAAGGGACCTAGGAGTCCTAAGGGACGGTCACTTAAATATGAGCCAGCAGTGTGTGGCAGCAGCCCAAAAAGCTAACACAATCATTGGTTTTATAAACAGAAGCATAGAATCAAAATCACATGAAGTATTAATACTGCTTTATAAAGCCTTAGTAAGGCCATACCTGGAATATAGCATCCAGTTTTGGTCACCACATTACAAAAAGATATTGAGACTTTTGGAAACAGTGCAGAGAAGAGCAACTAAGATGATTAAAGGGCTATGTCAACTCATAAAATATTTATATGGTCTTTTTAGATTTACCAACAGAAAGGAAGTGGGAAGCAGTGAGCAGCTTTCATTCCATCAATGTTTTCAAAGATAGTTTCTAGGTGACCGAAGTTTCTGCCACGCAAAATTCTAACGGGAGAGTATGATTTATGACTCTTGGCTATGGATGTGTCCCATTGGAGAATATGAATTATTATTATTTTATAAAAAGTTTTTTATTTTTAACAACAAACATGGACAAACATAAACATAAAACAACAAATAAAACCTTCTTTAAACTATACAGTGTGTTGGTTGGTACATATTTCATGTACACAATATCTATAGTCTTTTCCTCTTAAGTTTAAATTTACATTCATAGAGAATATGAATTATGATACACCCAGGGGGTGGGGGGAAATGAGGATCAAGGGTGACAATGAATGATGTGCTTCTGTCGGCTACACCCAGGCAGTACCGGCATGTTTACTCCTAATAAATCTTCTTTAAGTTTTGGAAGTTTGGCTAGAGACTCATGATTTGAATGGGGGGAACTTTTGGAGCCCTGACAACTAGCCCTGAGAGCCTGGAGATAAAAACTTATGAAGAATGGTTGCAGGATTTGGGTTTGGTTAATCTAGAGAAAAGAAGGACTAAGGGGGACATAATGGTTGTATTCCAGTATTTGAGAGGTTGCCACAAAGAGGAGGGGATCAACTTATTTTCCAAAGCACCAGAGGGCAGGACAAGAAACAATGGATTGAAACTAATCAAGGAGAGAAGCAACCTAGAATTAAGGAGAAACTTCCTAACAGTGAGGACACTTCACCAGTGGAGAACTTTGCTCTCAGAAGATACATCACGGGAGGTTTTTAAGAAGACATTGCACAATCCCTTGTTTGAAATGGTATGGGGTCTCTTGCTTGAACAGGGAGTTGGACTAGAAGATCTTCAAAGCAGTTGTGGGATTCAAATAATTTAACAACCAGTTATTTTCCTGAACGACCAGCTGGGTGGGGATGGAGTTAGGATTAGAAGACCTTGAAGGTCCCTTCCAACTCTATTCTGATGGAATAGAGCACATAGGTTTTCCTTCCTGGGCCACCTTCACAAATCCTGGATGATAGCATTTCACACATCTGGAAGGAGGCATGGGCTGAACAAAGGGAGGAAGAAGATCCAGAAAAGAAATGAACCTTGTCCTACAATCTAGTCTTTGAATCAGCACTGGTCAGAAGCAGGAAGTTACAAAATCCACTTTCTGAGGAAATGTTATGACAGAACATAGAAAATACATACAAAAATGTTTTCTGTCTTCATCTTTCCAGAAACTAATTAAATTCGTATTAAGATATCACTTTTTGTGACCATTCTAAAAAGTCTCTACTGATCCTAGATTTTCCAAAAACATTTTATTGGAAAGATTTGGGGCCAACTTCTCCATTCTCCCTCAAAGGCCCCTTTGGGCACCTGTCTGTTGACTTGTTCAGAGTTCAGAGAGGTGATGGTTCTTTTCCTTGCCATTATCTGAACTATAGTAATTAATTTGTTGACTTTATCTTAAATCCCTAAAGATGTAAAACTCACAAAAAATATTAACACCAACATGTCAAAAATGTTTTGATGTTGATATCAGATTCAAAAGCATTGTGGGGTGGAGTCTACATCAAAGATAAATGGCTCAAGGGACAGAGATAAATCAAAGATAAATGGCTCAAGGGGCAGAGATAGAATCTGGGCATGGTTTCGGGACAAGCAGAGCCTATGTGTATTTCCATTAGCTGGTCCTTGCCTTGATCTGAAACTTCTGTCTTTCTAGAGGTTTTGGTTTCTTCCACCTCTTCTTCTCATTCCTTGTTCAAAAAGCAGATGCAACATAGAAGGCTCAGTCAGGAGTACAAGTCATGTTGCTGCTAATTTTACTTGTGCTGCTTCTGTGGCCACAGGGGGCCTATGGGATACCCAAAGCCAAATGCCTCCTGACTCTAGAACAGGGTGAAATGGATGCGCATAATCTTTACAAGCCAGGAGATTATTTTATTAGTGGCATAGTCTCTGCAATGGATGTTAGGTTTCAATCATTAACCTTCGACAGAAGTCCTTCAACAAAGTTCATTGAGTAAGTAATTCTTTGTGCACTGCACTGGAGCCACACTTCCAGACAAGTCTACCTGAATGACAGAGAATCTTCATAATCAATCTGAAATCTTAATCCAATAGCATGAATAATGATAATGTCTAGAATAACCCACTAAGAATAAACTAGCCATCACCAAGTCGGGCAACAGTTCTTCATATGTTTTGTCTTCAGGCCTTTAATCATCTTGGTTGCTTCTCTTCATACTTTTTCCAAAGTCTTAACATCTTTTTTGTGATGCGGTGAGCAAAACTGGATACAGTATTTCAGATGTTAAATGAATACCTATTATTATAAAGCAGTACTAATATTTCATGTGATTTTGATTCTATAATAATTATAACTACTTTGGCCATTCGGAATCTTAAAATTTAATACAATTTAAAATAATCTTAGAACTGAAATATAGAAGCTATGCACAGATATCTTGTATCTTTATTAAAAGACATAAAATATGGGATAAAATCCTTGAAACCAACTAATCAACTTTTAGTGTGCCTTTACTATACGATCAAAATCTTTTTGCTTGTTTCATTCTCTTTCTATGTCCACAGTTTGAATGTTTCATTTATATGTTCATATCTGCAGAAAGGGATATAAACATTTTTGGAAATTTTTGCCCTTTCTTTATGCTACCAAGGATATCAACCAGAATGCTGATTTCTTACCTAACATCACTCTGGGTTATAACATCTATGAAAATTTCTTCAAGATAGAAATGACTTCAGATCCTTTATTGGACATGCTTTCTGATGGAGAGGCCAATGTTCCCAACTACAGGTGTGGAAGGCAGAGAAACACAGTGGCTGTTCTGGAAGGTGCTGAGACTGGCATCTCCATCCAGATGTCAACTTTGTTGAGAACGTACAAAATTCCTCAGGTGTGTCTTTCTTAGAAGACAGTTTTCACTCAAGCAACTTTAAGTCAGAGATCTTCTGCTGGCAATGAAGAAGAGAATCCCTTCATAAGTGGATTATTGTGTTCCTGTCAAACAGGCAACAAATAGTAAAAGAAGGGAATTTCCTATCAAACCCTGCACCAGTTAACAGCAGTGTCCCTCAAGGTAGCATTTTAGGACCCACACTCTTTATACTCTACATAAATGATCTTTGTGATTACCTTATAAGCAACTGTGCCCTCTTCACTGATGAGGTAAAACTATTCAACGCTGCTGACAATGCTACTGTTCTTCAAAGTGACCTTGATCATGTGTCAAACATTTGGCAACTCCAAATCTCAACCAACAAATGCTTTGTTCTACACATTGGCAAAAACCAGTACACCAAATACAAGCTAGGCAGATATGACTGTGTTGATGACCCTCGCTCTATCAAAGACCTTGGAGTACTCATATCAAATGACCTAGGCACCAGAGCTCACTGCAAAAGCATTTTCAAAAAGCATTAAGAGTTGTAATCTAATCTTACAAAGCTTCTCCTCCGGTAATATTGAATTGCTAACTAGGGCATACCAATACTCAAATACAGCTCATCTGTCTGGAATCCACACTGTATATCAGATATTAATACAATTGAGCAAGTCCAGAAGTACTTCACGAGAAGAGTACTACACTCCTCTGCTCGCAGCAGAATACCCTACACCACCAGGCTTGAAATTTTGGGCTTGGATAACCTTGAACTACACCACCTATGGTTGGACTTAGGCGTAGTACACAAAATTATCTGCTACAAAGTCCTACCAGTCAATGACCACTTCAGCTTCAACCGCAACAATACAGGAGCACACAACAGATACAAACTCAATGTTAACTGCTCCAAACGATTGCAGAAAGTACAACTTCAGCAACAGAGTTTTCAATGCCTGGACTGCACTACCTGACTCTATTGTTACATCCTCTAACCCCCACTCCTTTACCCTTAAACTATCTACTATTGCCCTCACCCCATTCCTAAGTGGTCTGTAAGGAGCGTGCATAAGTACACCATCATGCCTACCGTCCCTGTCCTATTGTCCCCATTTATTCATACCTATTTCCTGTATACATACTCATATTTATTATTATACCTATTATCTTGTAAGTGATTGACAAATCAAATAAATCAAATAAAAAACATAGAATTTTATCGTGAAAAAAATAAGAATTGAATCTTGCTTGTTCAGTTTATAATACTACTGTCTTCCATTCCTTTCAGATCAGTTACAGTTTTTCTTCCCAGATTCTGAAGGATAAAACTCAGTTTCCTTTCTTCTACTCGATGCTCCCTGCTGAAGGAGTCCAGTACCCAGGGATGGTCCAGCTTCTCCTTCATTTCAAGTGGACCTTGGTTGGTCTTCTTGCTCCAGAAACTGACCAGGGGGAGAAGTTCAGGAGGGCAATGTCTTCTTTAATGTTAAGGAATGGCATTTGCACAGTTATATATCAAAGTGTTCCACTAAGTGTGCATCACATAGTTTTAACATTTGAACAATATTACAAGTGGAGGCAAGTCAATGTCTTTGTTTACAGTCCAGAGATGAGTTCGTTCTGGATTGGAATGCTGATTATAGAAACAGTAATTCAAGGTTTTCAACAAGATTTTTTAGAAAAAGTCTGGATCACCTCAGCTCAGTGGGATCTCACTGTGGACTTAATGTATGCTAAACTTTCCTTTAAATATGTGGGTGCCATTTTTTCCTTTTCGATACAGAAAAGGAAAGGGGTGAGCTATGATGCTTTTAATCTCTTTCTCAAATCTATATTGAATTTTTGGAAGAAAACTTATTCATGTTCATTTGCTAAGGATTCCTTTTCGATAAAAATCTGGAGACAGTGCAAACAGAGAGAAGATCTAGTTTCTCTAAGGAAAGAGGAGATTGATCAGATCCTGGCTCTGGACAGCTATCTCATTTACAATACCATCTGGGTGCTGGGAAGGGCCTTAAATTCAGCTTATATATCCACATCCAAGATATCAGAGAGAAATAGCATGGAAGCTTCAAGGCTGAAAGCTTGGCAGGTATTTTTTTTCTATCAGACAAGTTTCATTGGTGAATTTCTTTTATTCTGGATACAAAGAGCCAGTGGGCAAACTATGATGTGTAACAATTAGTTTCCTTCCCTTTAGAGCAATTGTATATTAGCATTACTATGATATAGCATTGGGAATGGGAACATGACCAGATGGTGAAACCTCTGTCCTTTATAATCATTGTTCTAATCAACATATTTAAACAATATGTTTGTTGTAGATCGGCGGAATAACCTGAGGAGAACACGGAGCGAACTTCAGCTTTACTTTATTGTAACAATAAAGGGTTGCCGCAGCTGCCGCGCTAACAAGGCAGCCAGCTGGCGGACAACAGCTGATGCCATTTGACAGCTCCCTTTTATAGCCGGCTGTCAAGAAATAGGAATAGGACTGTTCCAATAGGAACGGTCCATGTTCCCGCTGGAAACACGGACAGGAGTGAAGACTTCAGCTCAGTCTTTTCCGAACGCCACAATGTTAGCACCTGTTACTCCTGTGCTTATTAATAGTCTGCTATTCAAATTGGAAACTCAAAACAGAACCTTGTTTTTGAACAGAGATATTCATATAAATACAAAGGTAAAGATTCCCCTCCCATATACATGCTAGTCATTTTGGGGCTCTAGGGGGCGATGCTCATCTCTGTTACAAAGCTGAAGAGCTAGCACTGTCCAAAGATGTCTCTGTGGTCATGTGGCCAGCATGACTAAATGCCAAAGGCACACAGAACGCTGTTACCCTCCCACCAAAATGGTCCCTATTTTTCTATTTGCATTTTTATATGCTTTCGAACTGCTAGGTTGGCAGAAGCTGGGGCAAGTAACGGGAGCTCACTCTATGACGTGGTGCTAGGGATTTGAACTGCTGAACTTCCAACCTTTCTGATCGACAAGCTCGGTGTCTTAGCCACTGAGCCACCATTGGGTATAGCTATCTCTTCAATGGTAGGTTTACACTCTGACAATGTTAGCAGAGGCTAACGAAAGCTAAGAGGACAATATACTGTAGTTTTAGTTCCAGAGATTGTGATGTCTGTCTCTTCTTTTATACATATATAGACCAAGGATCTTTTCAAAGAATGTAAAGTCCTTTATAATTCTCCTTTTCCTGTCTTTTCCAGCTTCACTCCTTCCTTCAAAACGCTCAGTTTCACAATAATTCCATAGAAGGAGTACATTTTGAAAAGAAAGGACATCTCAGTGCTGATCTGGATATTGTGAACTGGATTGTTTTCCCTAATAGGTCTGTCAAGAGAATGAAATTTGGGAGTATAGAAAAAAGGGCAGCTCACGTTTTGAAGTTTACCCTTGACCAGAAGAGTACTGCACAGAAAGAAATGCTGAATAAGGTGAGAATCATTTTATTATTATTATTCTACTGAAGGTGGTGAAAACAGGATTGAAATTCTTTGGGGAGGTTGTCTTTTAGTTTTCATTTCAACTGATCCTTGACAATAAAAACTTAGAGAAATTTTATCGGCTAATCAGGTGGCCATGAAAAATACCACCTTCAATTTTCATTGAATCTGAGGAAATAAAAATCGATTGAGCAAGTCATGCAGATAACATAGTTCACACTGTTGTGGTCCACAGGTGGCCTGTGGAGCTAGCAGCAGAGTCAGACAGTGGGGAGGAACAGGGGCCGGTCCTGGAGCCTGTGGAGGGCTCAGATGAGGGATCTGCATCCAACACAGACATGGGGCCAGGGCCAATCAGGGAGTTATGTGCTGACTCTGGAGCCCCCAAAATCTGACATCAGTGAGGCAGAGGAACAGAGGGAGCCTGTTCCCAGTGTGTGCTTTTGCAGAGCTGCCAGAAGGCAAGAACAGTTAAGACAAAAGGGGCAACTTAGGAGTAAGGCTTGGAGGTGATTGGCCCCTCCCATAAGACATAAAGGAGGAGCAAAGGGACATGATCCTTTGAAGGAAGCAACTTTGTTTGTTTTGGTTAGTTTAGAGTCTGAAGCTCCATGTTGACTTGTGCTCCATTTGGCCTTGTACAGCTAATTGGCAATTTAGTCATTGGCAGCAAAGGAGATAAAGGTGTGCACTTATCAGCCTTATCCAGAAGGACTGTAGAAGATTTGTGTTGGACTATTCATAAACTGTTTGGGACGCATTATGGGCTATGAAGGCATGTAATTCACAGCCGTTGAAATAAAATAAAAGGTTTTTGGGACTAGCATGTGTTTGCTACTGTCTGTCTGTTTGCTGCTCAGATTGTTTGTTGGCTTTTAATTAGTCACACTGGAGATCACCCACCTTTGCCATTGCCAGTTTCCTGAAAATAATTTCATTTTCTGTGTATTTTTCCTCTTTCCTCAGCCCCTGCCTCCTTCCAGGTGTGTGGAAAGCTGTCATCCTGGATTCATGAAGGTGGCTCAGGAAGGGAGGCCCATCTGTTGCTATGACTGTCTTCCTTGTGCAGAAGGAACCATCTCCACCATTGATGGTGGGTGACACCAAAGTAAAAGGTCTGGTATTTGGGAAGACTCTCGATCCTGACCTTTTAAGGATGGGCTGTTTTCATTGGCATTTTAAATCCTGGTTTAAAGAAGAACAATTTCTTTTAATATTTATTACATAGTGAGATATAAAATTAATATTGGAATTTAAATTGGGTGCAGGTTAATAAAAGATATGGGAAAGCTTGGCTTTCATACCGGGAAGGACATTTCTTGCCCTTCAACTTCTTTACTGGTCAACCACTAAAAATTTTCTTGGCATCTTTTGAGAAATGAAAATTTTTAAATCCCCCCCTCTCTTTTCAGATGCTGAAAAATGCACCAAATGTCCAGCAGATCAGCATCCAAATATCAACCAAAATGACTGTATACCTAAGATTGAAATTTTCCTATCCTATCAAGAAAATTTAGGGATCATCTTGGCTTCCCTTACCATGTTCCTGTCTTTGGTAACCAGCTTAATTTTGAGAATCTTCATTAAATTCCAAGAAACTCCTATAGTCAAAGCCAACAATCGGGATCTCTCCTACATCCTCCTCCTCTCTCTCTTTCTTTCCTTCTTGACCTCTTTCCTATTCATTGGCCAGCCAAAGACAGCCACTTGCCTTCTCCAACAAGCAGCATTCAGCAACATCTTCTCAGTTGCCATTTCGACTGTCTTAGCCAAAACTATCATGGTGGTGTTAGCATTCTTGGCCACAAAACCAGGGAATAAAGTACAGAAATGGCTAAGGAAGAGCCTGGCCAGCTCCATCATCATTTCTTGTTCTGTTGTGCAAATAGTCCTCTGCAGCATCTGGTTGGGCACTTCTCCCCCATTCCCTGAGTCAGACATGTACTCATAATCTGCAGAGATCATCCTGCAATGTAATCAAGGCTCTGTTGTCATGTTCTACTTTGCCCTTGGCTACATGGGCTTCCTGGCTATCATCTGCTTCACTGTAGCTTTCATGGCCAGAAATCTGCCTGGGGCATTCAATGAAGCCAAGCTCATCACCTTTAGCATGCTGGTGTTCTGCAGTGTCTGGATCTCCTTTGTACCCACCTACCTGAGCACCAAGGGGAAGTACATGGTGGCTGTGCAGATCTTCTCCATCTTGGCTTCAAGTACTGGTTTGCTATGCTGCATCTTCATTCCTAAGTGCTACATTATTTTTTTAAGACCAAACCTGAATACAAAAGAACACTTGCTGTCAAAATAAAATAGTAATTAACTATGAGTACATCTCTCAAAATATGACTGTTATTATTTGCTGCAGTGACTGTTTTTGAGAGAGGAGGGGTTTTTTGCATTGCAATAGAAATAAACCAGCAGTTTTTACAGATATTTCCTTTTTTTCCCTTTAAGTTTAATTATATAGATAATTGTGCAGGCATTCTCTCTCACACACACACATAACTCTTTGTCTGTCAATCTTGCTTTCTATCCAAAATGTTGATCAGTCAGCTGAAGGCATCAGAGTCACTCTGAGGTGTCCCAGCTACAGAATTCGCCTCGTCTGCTATTCACACACTTTGATGTGCAAAATGTACCTTTCTGTCTTTCTTTGTCTCTCTCATTTTCTCTCCAATATGTTGGTCAGTCAGCTGAAGGTGACAACTTTGAATGGGGGTGTATAGTCGAAGCCCTGACAGAAGGCATCTGAGATGTCCCAGCTACAGAATTCAGAATGCTCACCTACCAACACACACTCTGATGTGTAAGGTGTTCCTCTTTCTCTGAGCCTTCTGGTGACCCCATATGTCAGGGGTGTCAAACTCAATTTCATTGAGGGCTTCATCAGGGTTGTGTTTGACCTTGGGGGCACCTTTAGTGGCCAAGTGCTCTGCCAGTGAAAATGGGCTCCCAAGAAGAGGCACTATGGGTTGATCCATCTCTGTTTCCAAGGTGATCCCATGGGCCAGATCTAAGCACCCTGCCAGCTGGATCCGGCCCTTGGGCCTTGAGTTTGACACCCCTGCCATACATACAAGAGTGCAAGGTCTTCTAATTAAGACTCTAAGGCACCTCAATTTCCCCTCAGACCTACAGTTAACATGAATATCCAGTGTGGAATCACAACCCTGGACTCAAAACAAATTACAAAATTTTACTAGATAGTACATACTGAACAGGGTGTCCTCCAAATGTAGTGTTAGACTACATAAAGTCACTTTATCGATCCCTTAAGTCTTGCACACTGGATTTGTATGTTCCATTTATGTCAATTCCTGTCCAAGGAAAGTCATGTCTTGCACTCTTATGACCATAGAAACAGGGCCATGAAGTCATGGTGTCAAGTTTAAAGAATAACTCCTAATAGCAATAGCACTTAGACTTATATACCACTCCATAGTGCTTTACAGCATTCTCTGGGTTGTTTACAATGCCAGCATATTGCCGCCAACATTCTGGGTCCTCATTTTATTGACCCTGGAAAGAGGGAAGGCTGAGTCAACCTTGAGTTGGTTAGGGTCAAACTCCTGGCTGTGGGCAGAGTTAGCCTGCAATACTACATTCTACCTATGGGCCTTTAACCTGGGAGGTTTGGCATAGAACCTAACACTGGGTACTGTGGAAATGGGCCACCCTGGGGGTACCTCCACTGTCTCTATTTATTTATTTTTTTGGTATATGTTTTATTTGTAGTTTTCCTTTAAAAACCAACATTTTTTGTGGACAGTGTAATGACTGGGTTAATATTTTTTTTAAACAATTCTAACAGTAATAATACAAAAACATATACATAGGTTTTGTCTTTCAACTTCTAACCTTAATATGCTCATTATAATTATAATATATAATTTTATGTATCAATATATATTTAACTATTTTCCCAATTTGTACTTATTTCTTTATTTTTTCCTGTTGGTTGGGGTTCTTCTATATTCACCTCTTTGTCTTTAAACAATACTATTCTGTCTTTATGTCACTATTAAGGAGTCCCTAACTAACAGCTTTGGGTATCATCTTCCTTGCTATGCATGCTTTTTACACTATAATTCTAATTATCTTTGCTTGAAGTAATATTAAAGCTTAAATTATATTGACTGGTGTGCTTATTGTCTCTGGATCCAAAAGGAACAATTGCTTGGGCATCTGATCACTGGCCTGACATTTGGCAAAACAGAAGTTCACCTGGATTGACATGAATGGCATGGAATGTTGAAAGGTAGGTTCCAGTGGTGGTATGCAGCAGGTTCTGACCAGTTCTGGAGAACCGATAGTGGAAATTTTGAGTACTTTGGAGAACCGGCAAATTCTACCTCTGACTGGAGATTTTACAGTATCCTTCCCCTGCCACGCCCACCAAGCCAGGCCCACAGATCCGGTAGTAAAAAAAATTGAATCCCACCACTGGTAGATTCCTCACTTGGTTTTGATTTTGAAATACAATTTTGTACTACTCAGTTTGAGTCCACGTTGGTTCTATCCAGGCATGGGGAGTATGCCTCACCAAGAAGTGTTGATTCTTGGTGATTGCCTGGCCCAATTCCTGCCATTTTATTTATTTTATTTATTTATTTGATTTGCCAATTGTTTACAAGATAATAAGTATAAGTGTATACATAGCTGTGAATACATGAAATGGGTACATATAAGAAAAATAAAAGAAGAATAAGAGAAACAATAGGACAGGGACGGTAGGCACGTTGGTGTGCTTATGCACGCCCCCTACAGACCTCTTAGGAAAGGGGTGAGGTCAATAGTAGACAGTCTAAGGTTTTTTTTTTAGCAATAGAAATTGCACATAAACACAGCACACACACAGTGAGTGGTTTACAGTGTCAGCATATTACACTGAACAATTTGGGCCCTCATTTTACTAACCTCAGAAAGAAGGAAGGCTGAGTCAACATCAAGCCCATCAGGATTGAACTCCGGACTGTGGGCAGAGTTAGCCTGCAATATTGCATTCTAACCTCTGTGCCACCAGGGCCCCATTTTCAGAATTGGTTTGCCTTTGACTCCCTCCTAGGGCTGAAAGAGAGTGGCTGGCCTGAAATCATCCAGTTGGCTTTCTGCCCAAGGCAAGACTGGAACTCAGCAACTCAATTTCTATCTGGTACCTTAACCACTTTATCAAACTAATTCTCTCAAGTTACTTTGGGAGCTAAAGTCTATTTCAATAGATGAATGAAAAAAATCTAGCACTGAGAGACATAAAAGGCCAAACTGAAGACAAACCATTCTGAGATATCATTATTAGCTGTTACTTAAAATCCACCCTACTTTCATGACTCTGGGCAACATACATGAGCAAACCATTACAAAATAATTGTAGTTGCATCTGCATGAAGAAGGGAGGTAAACAATCATGACCATTTAATTGAAGGGCCACCACTTTTGCAAGTGTTGATGTCACATGCATTTACAAAATGGTGGCATTTCAACTGCATGGTCATGACCATATTGACTTTTTTTTACATTACCTAGATCAGGGGTGTCAAACTGGTCAGATCAGGCCACAAGGCCTTCCTGAAAAATGTAAGGGGCCGGCCTGTGTCGCTTTGGCCCAGTTCACCCAATGCAAAGAGGAAACATCGGACTTGTGTGGCTTCGGCCTGGTCTACCCAATGCAATGATTACACACAACACTTTAGATTTAGGAGCTATCCAGGTCATGACATTCAGTGGAGTTGCAGGAAGAAGTATATAGAATTATTTTATTCATTTTTTTATTTGATTTGACAATCGCTTATAAGATAATAGGTATAAGTATATACAGTACATAGTTATGAATACATGAAATGGGTACATATAAGAAAAATAAAAGAAACAATGGGACAGGGACGGTAGGCACATTGGTGCACTTATGCACGCCCCCTACAGACCTCTTAGGAAAGGGGTGAGGTCAATAGTAGACAGTCTAAGGTTAAAGTTTTTGGGGTTTGGGGAAGAAACTACAGAGTCGGGTAGAGTATTCCAGACATTGACCACTACATTTTGGTTTTGCCTTCTTCAGAATTGGCACTGTAATACATTGGGGAAAAGTAATCTTTACAGTGGAGAACTGGTCCAATGGATCCTGTTTAAAGCCTCAACAAAATGTGAGAGTTTCCTGACAGTCTTGACCATGTTTTGTCCACAAAACCTTTAATAGAAGGCAAAGAGGTTTCAATGTGCTGGCAAAGATGTTTCAATGTGGAAAAGGGCCTCAGTCTAAACTAGGCCTCATTCAATCTGATGCATCAGGTCTCTCTCTTTCTCTCTCCCTCCCTCCCTCCCTCCTTCCCTCCCTCCCTCCCTCCCTCCCTCCCTCTCAGACTGGCTTTGCTCTACTTTCCCGATGTGCCTGCGGGGCCGGCGCTTTGAACATGGATGGATGGATGGATAGAGAGAGAGAGACAGACAGACAGACAGGCAGGCAGGTAAACAGACAGACCTTTTGGATGGATGGACGGACAGACGGACAGACAGACAGAATGCAACAGTGGCGGCATTTTGGGAAAGTGGTGGCAGTGGCTTTTCCCAATGTGCTGCCGCATTCGAGGCACCGGTTCTGGAGCATTACTACAGTCAATGGGTGAACCTGAAAGGCCAGCGCCTCGAACGCCCCCCTGCTGCCTCTTAGTGTCCCCAAGGGGGCCAGCAGAGGGGGGCTAAGAGGCGGCAGGGGGGCATTCGAGGCACCGGCTGGCCCTGCAGGTTCACCCATTGACTAGCACCGCTTTGGAGCTGGTGCCTCCAATGCGGAAGCGGTGGCACATGACATGCCACCACAGCCATGTTTGATGCGCCGCCCCCCTGCTGCCTCTTAGCGCCCTTCTGCTGGCCCCCTTGTGGATGCTAAGAAGTTGCAGCGGGGCGTTCGAGGCACTGGCCCTGCAGGTTCACCCATTAACTGTAGCACAGCTCCGGAGCCGGTGCCTCAATGGGTGAACCTACAGTGCCAGCTGGTGCCTCGAATGCCCCCCTGCTGCCTCTTAGCGCCCCTCTGCCAGCCACCATGGGAACACTAAGAAGTGGCAGGGGGACAGTGCATTGAATGCTGCCGTGGCGGCACATACCGTGCCACCGCTACCGCATTGGAGGCGCCGGCTCAAGAGCGGTGCTACAGTCAATGGGTGAGCATGCATGACTGGTGCCTCAAATGCCCCCCTGCCACCTCTTAGCATCCCCAAGGGGGCCAGCAGAGGGGTGGTAAGAGGCAGCAGGGAGCGGTGCATCTAACACAGCCTTGGCGGCACGTAATGTGCCACCACTTCTGCATTGGAGGCGCTGGCTCTGGAGCGGTGCTACAATCAATGAGTGAACCTGCAGGGCTGGCACCTCAAATGCCCCCCCTGCCACCTCTTAGCACCCCCTGCCAGCTCCCTTGCCTCTTAGCGCCCCTCCTAAGGCATCCCACTGCCCCCCAGGGGGTGGTACTGGCCACTTTGGAAACCACTGGTATATACTATTCAAGGGCTCTCAAACTCGTGGCTCACGGGCCAGATACATCATGTGCTGCCCCCGCCTCCACCTAGTTTAGTGAAGGGGAAAAAAGTCCTGACACGTCACGTGATGCCTCCATGACACTGCAGGTTTGACACCCCTGAATTATTCTGATATCAACATTGCTAAATAAATGCCAGAACTTAGGCAAGAAAAAACAAAAGTACACATATAGACTGGGTGAAACCAGGCTCAATAACAGTAACTGTGAGAGGGATCTTGGAGTTTTAGTGGACAACCAGCTAAATATGTGCAGCAGCAGCAGCCAAAAAAGCTAATGCAATCCTAAATTGCATTAACAGAGGGATACAATCAAGATCAAGGGAGGTACTAATGCCACTCTATAAAGCCTTAGTAAGACCACACCTAGAGTACTGCATCCAGTTTTGTTCACTACACTATAAAAAAAGATATTGGGACTCTAGAAAAAGTACAGAGAAGAGCAACCAGGATGATTAGGGGACTGGAGACTAAAACATATGAAGAACGGTTACAGGAATTGGGCCTGGCTAGTCCAGTGAAGAGAAGGACCAGGGAGACATGATAGCAATCTTCCAATATTTGAGGGGCTGCCATAGAGACAAAAGGGTCAAGCTGTTTTCTAAAGCACCTGTACGTCAGACAAAGAATAATGGATGGAAACTGAAGAAGGAGAGATTTAACCTGGAAATAAGGAGAAACTTTCTGACAGTGAGAACAATCAACCAATGGAACATCGGAAGTTGTGGGAGCTTCATAACTTGAAACTTTCAAGAAGAGATTGGACTGTCATTTGTCAGAAAAGGTGTAGGGTCTCCTGCTTGGGTGGATGGGTTGGACTAGATGACCTACAACCTCCCTTCCAACTCTGTTAATCTGCTAAAACAGTGGTCGCCAACCGGGGAACCACTCGTCGTCCACAAGAAAATTTTGGTGGTCCCCAGAGAAATGTCACCCCCAAAGCCCCCCCTAAAGCAATTAATCCAGGCTGTGCAGGAACACAAGGCTGTGCTACCCACATGGCCCATAGGAACACAAGGCTTGCATCACTTGCATTGTGAACCACATGAGGTAGTGAGGGGAGGGGGAAAGGGCAGAGGGGGAAAACTTGCCCCACTTGCCCCATGCACCTGGCCTGGCCACTGGGCTGCTTTTTTCTGTTTCTTTCTTCTGCTTTCTGTTTCTTTCTTCTGCTTTCTCCTGCTTTTGCACGCAAGGAAAGCAGCAAAAGTTTTTCTTTCTCTCCCCCAAACTCTGCCAGAAATAAGTTTTTCTGCTGCTTTCCTTACATGAAGCCAAAAGTCTCTCTCTCCCTCCCTCCCTCCTTCCCTCCCTCCCTTGAGAATGGAGCTGGAGACGGTATCCTGTGATCCCAAATAAAATAATGATCGATCAGCAGGAAAACGGGGTGGGGAATTTTCCTGCAGACTCTTTTGGGGATTTTCCCAGGGTCTCTGCAAAAAAATCAGAACCAGCAGAGACCCTGGGAAAATCCCCCCAAAAAATCTGTAGGAAAACTCCCCACCCCATTTTCCTACTGATCAATCATTCTTTATTTGGGATTGCAGGATACCGTCTCCAGCTTCATTCTTAGGGGGAGAGAGAGAGAAAAATACTTTTAGCTTCATGCAAGGAAAGCAGCAGAAGCAGCAGAAGTCTCTCTTTCTCTCCCCCAAACTCTGCCAGAAATT
>NW_020717131.1:18646-64565 GCF_900518725.1 Notechis scutatus | reverse complement strand
ATCTATCTATCTATCTATCTATCTATCTATCTATCTATCTATCTATCTATCTATCTATCTATCCATTCATTCATTCATTCAATTTCTATGGCCATCCATCTTAAACATATGACTCTGGACAGTGAACAATAAAAAAATTCAATTACATATAATTGCAGTCACAACATGAACAGAAAAATATATACATATAACAGCCAATAATTATTATAATTATTTATTTATATGAAAAGAAGGACTAGGGATGACATGATAACAATGTTCCAATATCTCAGGGGCTGCCATAAAGAAGAGGGAATCAAACTATTCTCCAAAACACCTGAGGGGAGGATAAGAAGCAATAGGTGGAACCTTATCAAGGAGAGAAGCAACCTAGAACTATATAATGGATGGAAACTGAACAAGGAGAGATTTAACCTGCAAATAAGGAGAAACTTTCTGACAGTGAGAACTATCAACCAATGGAACAGCCTGCCCTCGGAAGTTGTGGGAGCGCCATCACTTGAGACTTTCAAGAAGAGATTGGACTGTCATTTGTCAGAAATGGTGTAGGGTCTGCCGCTTGGGCGGGGGGTTGGACTAGATGACCTACAAGGTCCCTTCCAACTCTGATTATGTGTTAAATCTGTTAAACTAAGGAGAAATTTCCTGACAGTTAAAACAATTAATCAGTGGAACAACTTGCCCCCAGAAGTTGTGAATGCTCCAATACTGGAAGTTTTTCAAAAGATGTTGGTTAACCATTTGTCTGAAGTGGTGTAAAGTTTCTTGCCTAAGCAAGGGGTTGGACTAGAAGACCTCCAAGGTCCCTCCCAAGTCTTCTATTCTATTCTATTCTATTCTATTCTATTCTATTCTATTCTTTATTCTATTTCTGTGGCTAGCCGTCTCACGTAAGTGACTTTGGGCAGCAAACAGTCATACAAATCAATTAAAAACCAATATAATCACAATACAAAAAAAGTTAAATACATATACAACTATATAAAAAAGTAGGTACACCCTTTTTGAGTTCTATGGTTTTTACATATCAGACACAATAAAAATCACCTGTCCTGAGCAGTTCTTTAAAAGTAGGTAGATACAACCTCAAATGAACAACAACACATGATATATTACACCATGTCATTATTTCTTTTACAAAAAGAAAGCCAAACGAAAGCATTGAAAAATCTTGAAGAGATACCCCAGAGTCTCCTTTCTTCAAAAAAGGACTCAGTAACTATAAACAGGTCTGCTGACAACACTCCACAGATGCAATAAGAGTGAAAAATATTGACATTTTGCTCCTCTTATTGCCATGAAGTAGTCCTTATTAGCGCTCTGACTTGTAAACCATTCCTTGTCTCTCTAGACCAGTGTTTTTCAACCTTGGCAACTTTAAGATGTCTGGACTTCAACTCCCAGAATTCCACAGGCTGCTAGTGGAATTCTGGAAGTTGAAGTCCAGACATCTTAAAGTTGCTAAGGTTGAGAATCACTGCTCTAGACCAGGGGTCCCCAAACTTGGCAACTTTAAGACTTGTGGACTTCAACTCCCAGAATTCTGGGAGTTGAAGTCCACAAGCCTTAAAGTTGTTGTCATGCTCCTATTGGAATCTGATTCTGAGGAGAGGTCAAGCAGATGACAGGGAGTGGGAGTGTGGCTCCGGTGGCTGTGGAAGAAACTGGTGAAGGGCACAGTCTGGCTGGGCATTCAGAAGAAGACCCAGGGCAACCCCCTCTTCATTCTAGGGCACACAGGGATGAATGGAGAATGGATCAACATGAGTTACATGGATTATGGGGGAGAAAAGGGCCCTGATTCCCTTCATTAGCTGCAGCCGGGAAAACAGCAGTGGTGGGGTTCAAATTTTTTACTACCGGTTCTGTGGGTGTGGCTTAGTGGGAGTGGCAGGGGAAGGATACTACAAAATCTCCAGTCAAAGGTGTGGTTTGCTGGTTCTCTGAACTACTCAAAATTTGTGCTACCGGTTCTCCAGAACTGGTCAGAACCTGCTAAATACCACCTCTGGGAAACAGGAATTAAAAAGGGCTTTGTGCACAGCACCTTGCTAGAAGCAAAGCATGAATAATCTTTGTTTGTCAAGTCTTATCTGGGTTTTGGCATCCTTCCAACTGTGTGTGTTTCATTATCTTTTGAAGTCTGCAATTCCCCAACCTGCCGTGTCTCGTGAATTGCTGCAGCATGGTTTGTGTTGGTTTTTATTTATAATTTATATGTACTTTGGGCTCGGACTGTATTTCTTCCCTTTAAAGACTGTTCTTGGGAGAGTTTTTTCTCCAGTCGATGATAACTGGACATTGGGGGCCAAGTTGGAGGTATTAAATGGACTTTACCTACTTTTGTGACTTCGTTGCTTTTGTGCCACACCCCAGGTCATCACAGTTGTCAAGTTTGGAGACCTTTGCTCTAGATATTTGAGAAACATTGCTCTAGACGTTTCTTATTCTTTTTCAGCTTCCTCAACCCCTCCGTGAATCTTGGGAGTGCCAGGAGTGATGGGCCAAGAAAGGTTGCACAGACATGAACCTGCCCAAAGCTCTTACGAATTCTCCTTTCCAAGCAGTGGCTAAGACCTCAGCAGGAACATGCAGCAGTGCTCCATGAACACCCAACATCTCTCTTTAGAGTCCTACTGGACCCATCAGTCACTGGGGATGGAGCAATTATTTTTTATTTATTTGTACCCCACCCTTATTATTTTTACAAACAACTCAAGGTGGCAAACAGTCTTGCAAGTGGGTTGGGCTGGGAGAGAATAACTGGCCCATTGTCACTCAGCTGGCTTTCATGGCTAAGACAGGCATTGAACTCATAGTCTCCCGCTTTCTAGCCTGGTGCCTTAACCACTAGACCAAACCAAATTGGTTTTGCCCACTGATGGGATTCAAATAATTTAATAACGTTCTCTGCCCTAATGACTGGCTGGGTAGGCATGGCCAGGTGGTCATGTGATTGGGTGGCTGTGGCCAACTCAACATCACTCATCACACCCAGCCCTGCCTCCTAGCCATTCTCCCTTTCCCCAGGACTTGGGCCTATACCAACACCCCCAGAAATGAAAGGGTTAACTAACCCTCAGTTTCCTGGTGCAAATGCCCCCCCACCAGTGAAAAGATGGGAAGAGACCAGCAAAGCATTCTGCTCCCATCACCAAGGAAAGTAAGACATTGGAGGCTGAGCTTATTAAAAAGCAATATATTGTGTCATAACAACCAACATTTCACACCTGAGGTGGCAGAGGCAATAAATCCCATTGACTCTTTTGAAGCACTTTACAATTACAGCCCATTTGCACCCAAAAATTATAAATAAATAGCAGGAGAAGGATTGACAATACTTCTGTGTAGACAATTATGAAAGAGACTAAGCTAAAGCTGGATTAACCCCTTCCTTCCTTCTCTCCTTCCTTCCTTCCTTCCTTCCTTCCTTCCTTCCTTCCTTCCTTCCTTCCTTCCTTCCTTCCTTCCTTCCTTTTCTTCCTTCCCTCCCTCCTTCCTTCATTTTTCAGGCTGTTTTTGGCTGGTTTGGAGGCCATGTTTTGGAGTGTTTTTCAGGTATTTCGCAGGTGTTTTGGAGCTGTTTTTCAGCTGAAAAATGGCCAAAAATGGCCTGTAAAACAGCCCCAAAACAGCCTAAAAACAGGGTGTTTTTGGCCATTTTTGGGCCATTTTTGGGCTGTTTTGGGGGCATTTTCAGGCTGTTTTTGGGGTCATTTTAAAAACGGCCTGGAAAACTTCCCCAAAACAGCCCAAAAATGGCCTCAAAATGGCCTAAAAATGGGCAGGTCGAAACCAGCCAGTGGTGGGATTAGCCAGTTCACCAAACTGGATAGAATTTTAACAACCCGTTCACACAGACCAGTCCAAACCGGTTGAATCACACCTCTGGTTTGGCCTCCCTGCAAAATGGAGTAGCATAGCAGAACTACAGAGTGGTGCAGTGGTCTAAAGGTGGAGCTCTCACCTCACAATCAGGAGGATGTGAGTTTGATCTTTGGTAGAGGCAGATATTTCCCCCTCTGGGCATACTGAGAATATATCTGCTGAAAAAAACTCCTCATTGGTGACAGGAAAGGCATCTGGCCAATAAACACTCAGCCCCATTCATTTGACCAGACTCAACCCTGCAAGGGATCATGGGGTCATTAAAAGAGGATGATAGGAGAATTCTAGAGTCACAAAGGGGACAAAGAAAATTCCTCTTCAGATCCCATTTTGCCACTGCTCTAACAAGGAAACCATGTCTGGTGTGTGACCACAATTTTTAGTTGGAGTATGAATAATCTGAGATAAACCTATAGCCACCATGGTGGGTATTAACTTCTGAGCTGCTTCTGAGGCCAGACCCAGGGATGGGAAATTGAAATTCCCCAAGACCATAAGCCTGGGGAATTCCACATCCAACCCTGAGACAGCCTCCAGCATCTCAGGCAGGGAGGTTGCTAAACAGTAAAGAGGCTGGTACAGTGGCAACAGGCTCAGCTGATTTTATGTACCTAATTTCAGATACCAGTCCCACAACCAGCAATTTGTGGTGCAAGGTCCCTGAAGCATGGGTGGGATTCTACCAGTTTGGACCTGTTTGGGTGAACTGGATGTTAAATTTGCATCTCGTTCACCGAACTGGTATTTGAAACGACCAGCTAGAAAAAAAATCTGTACTAAATCCATATTAATATGAGACTTTTCATGGCCATGCTAAAAGCCAGGTCTCTCTTGATCCTGGGTTGATCCCAAGTTCTCTAAAAGTGTTTTATTGGGGGAAAATGTACTAATTTCTCCACAGATTCTATCACTGGCCTATCTTCGCAGCTTGGGGCCACATCTGTGACTTTTCCCTTTGGGCACCAGCCTGGAGACATATTAAGGGATTCAGGGAGTTGATGTTTTTTTCTTCCTTTCAATTATCTAAACTATACTGATTTATTTTCTGACTTTAGTTTCCTAGAGGACTTTCTGCAACCTTTCTGAGGATGTTATAGAAGCATGGCACGAAATGCTTTGATATAGACTTAAAAGCTCAGTTGGGTGGAAATTCTGGGTGTATCAATGGCTCTGGAGATAGAAAGAAAATTTGTGGGTTTCAGGACAAGCAGGGACATCACTTGGCTGGACTCAGACTGGATCTGTAGCTTGTGGAAGACATTTTGGTTCCTATGCACATCATCTTCTCATTCTTTGTTAAAATACAGATATCACTGGCAAGGCTCAATCAGCAACTCAAATCATGTTGCTCATGCTTCTATTTGTGCTGCTTGCGTGGCCACCTGAAGCTTGTGGGATGTGCAAAGCCAAATGTCTTCTGACTCTAGAGCAAAATGAAGTGGACCCAGAACATCATTACAAGTCAGGAGATTATTTCATTAGTGCCATAGTCTCTGCGAAGGAGGCTAGGTTTCAACCATTAAACTTCAACAGAAGTCCTTCAACAACATTCTTCACGTAAGTTGATCCTCCTGTACTTCAGTACAGCCACTGCATTTCCAATGAATATTTACAGTTACAGCCTTCCGAAAATACAAGGTGCTCTACTTTTGATCTACTCCTTTTGCCAACTTACTACCTGATTCTGTCTTGTGGTCCCCTTGTCACCCACCCGTAGGTGGCAAATTTCATTTTGAGCTCTAAAGTATAAAATTAAATCAAAATATTTTTCTCTGTTCACTTCCCTTCCTATTCTGTGAGCAGAGCTAAATTGCGGGCACAGAGGAACTGAATGATCTCTTCCTTTCACCTTTCTCCTGAGACGAACTGAACTCAGGATGGACTTCTAGTCCAAGCAAAGAGGAATGCTGTATTTCCTTTCTGCATTGGAGATGAGACAATTCAACTATATTTTTCCCCACACCAAAATTTACTGCTGGGATAAAACAGCCTCATTTGAGAGCGTAGGTATTCATGGAGTTTGAAATTTTCTCTGACTTCATGTCAGCGTTCCAACTAACAAACTCCAAACCAATAAACTCTGAGACAAGCATTTTTTTCAAAGTTCCATTTTATTAGCGTTGTCATATTGGCACATCTGGGAAAACCCAAATCTGAGAGTTCCAGGTTTTCCCGTCCCAAAAGAGAAGTCAAAGATCCATCCCCTGCGTCCACCAGTCCATCACATGGCCCAAACAAAATTTCATCCCAACTGGAGACATCCCTCCAGGCACTCCACTCCAGGTGCAGGGCAACATGTCCTTGACTCTCTGAGAAAGAATGTTGTTGTATCTAGTCTTCTACCTTACTATGAAATCCCCCCTCCCAAATTCCCAGGCACTGAATGTGGCAGCCTCGAAGCTTTCAAGTAAAAAATGGCTTCCAAGGCTGACACTTTTATTCACAAGTTCATGTCAAAGAGCTAAGAAATTCAAAATAAATAAATAAATAGAAATATCATATTTATTATATTGGTAGAATACTTGTTGGGTTGATTCATTCATTTATTTGTACAATTCATTGGCTTTATAACACTGGATGTTTTTCAATTACAAATTAAAAAAATAACAGAAATAGGTAAAAAAATTTAAAAATAGCCCAACAGAAAAGGTTCAGAAAAGACTCAAGATATATTACAGCTTGGGATAAATGGTATAAGTGGATTAAAGAGAAAAAAACAGGAAATTAAAAGATATGGTTTTGATGAATGGAGTGGTTAAATTAAGAATGTTTATCAAATTAAGAAATGAATAGTAGTAAAATTATTACCAATTAAAAATCACACCGTCTTAGTTGATCAGAAACATATGTTTTATATGTTTATCTACTATGTATTTGTATATATAGATTTTGTCTGCAACATAAAGTTGTATTCAACGTATTGTCCATAGTGTTTTTTTTAAATCTTTAATAACATTTTCTTTTTAAAATTAAAAAAAGAAAGAGAAAAGGTTTGTCCAACAGGGGCTGAATCTTCACACTGCCTTACAGTTTATTTATTTTTACAGCTCATGGGCTTTGTGGCACTTGGTGTCTTTTAATTACAAAAGAATAAAATAGAATAGAATAGAATAGAATAGAATAGAATAGAATAGAATAGAATAGAAGAGAAGAGAAGAGAAGAGAAGAGAAGAGAAGAGAAGAGAATTCTTTACTGGCCAAGTGTGATTGGACACACAAGGAATTTGTCTCATGCAAATGCTCTCAGTGTACATAAAAGAAAAGATACATTCATCAAGAGTCAAGAATCATAATATACAACACTTAATAATAGTCATAGGGTACAATATGCAATCAAATCATACTAGGAAACAATCAATATAAGTTGTAAGGATACAAGTGACAAGGTTACAGTCATACAGTCACAAGTGGGAGGGGAGGGGTGATAAGGAGTGATAAGAAGATTAATAGTAATAGTAGTGCAGACTTTGTAAATAGCGGGACAGTGTTGAGGGAATTATTTGTTCAGCAGAGTGATGGTGTTTGGGAAAAAACTGTCCTTGTGTCTAGTCGTTCTGGTGTGCAATGCTCTATAGCGTCATTTTGAGGGTAGGCATTGAAACAGTTTATGTCTGGGATGTGAAGGGTCTGTAAATATTTTCACAACCCTCTTTTTGACTTGTGCAGTATACAGGTCCTTGATGGAAGGCAGGTTGGTAGTAATTGTTTTTTTCTGCAGTCTTAATTACTCTCTGAAGTCTGTGTCTGTTTGTTGGGTTGCAGAACCAAACCAGACAGTTATAGAGGTGCAGATAACAGACTCAATAATTCTTCTGTAGAACTGTATCAGCAGCTCCTTGGGCAGTTTGGGCTTTCTTTGTTGTGCTTTTTTGATGATGTTTTTGATGTTAGGTGTTCATTTTAGGTCTTGTGATATGATGGAACCTAGAAACTTGAAGGTCTCTACTGTTGATACTGTGTTGTCTAGTATCTAATATGTCTAGGTAAAAGAAAAATGAAAACAGGAAAATAACCAAGAAACAACAAAACATCCAACAAAGGTCCATCCAACAGTGGCTGAACCTTCACTCAAAAGTCTTAATTTCTTCTAAATGTCTTCTGGGTGGCAGACCTTTTCAGTCATTCTGAATTCTAACTCCAAAAATATCTAAAATTTAAAACAAGTCATAGTGAATAGTTTCTTTTAACCATCTGGGTACCATTAAGAGAGAGAGGAAACAAATGATCAAATATGAGGTTAAAAGTTTGAAGACCTGCACATGAAATTGATTTAAAAATTTCTATTGTTCTTATTCTTTTCCTATGGTAAAATTTTGGAATGTTACTAACTATTTGGAAAAAATAATTGTGATTGAGTTGACTAAAAACATTCTCCTGAAATAAAAGTTAAATGGCATTTTCATTGATATGTTCATACCTTGCAGCAAATCATCCAAATTTTTTTGGAAATGTTTGCCCTTCCTTTTTGCTATTGAGGACATCAACCAGAATGGCCACCTCTTATCCAACATCACACTGGGCCACAATATCTATGAGAACTTCTTCAAGGTAGAGATGACTACAGATCCTTTGCTAGACCTGCTTTCAGAAGGGGAGGCCAATGTGCCCAACTACAGGTGTGGAAGGCAGAGAAACACAGTGGCTGTTCTGGAAGGAGCTGAGACTGGCATCTCCATCCAGATTTCAACTTTGTTGGGTATCTACAAGACTCCTCAGGTGTGTCTTTCTCATGATACATTTTTAAACCATGCAACTTTCCATCAGAGATCCTCTCCTGTAAATGAAAAGAAGGGTTGGATTTTGGAAATGAATGGAATTGCATTTACTTGTTCAATTTAAAATACCACCATCTTCTACTCCTTTCAGATCAGTTACAGTCTTGCTTCCCAGATTCTGAGGGATAAAACTCAGTTTCCTTTTTTCTATCCGATGCTCCCTGCTGAAGGAGTCCAGTACCCGGGGATGGTCCAGCTTCTCCTCTATTTCAAGTGGACCTTGGTTGGTCTCCTTGCTCCAGAAACTGACCAGGGGGAGAGGTTCATGAGGACTGTGTCTTCTTTGATGTTAAGGAATGGCATTTGTGCAGTTATCTATCAAAGCTTTCCACTAAATGTGCATCAGATAGGTTTAGATTTTAAACAATATTACAAGTGGAGGCAAGTCAATGTCTTTGTTTATGGATCAGAGACTAGTTCATTCCGGATTGGAATGCTGATTGTAGAACGAATTCTTCAAGGTGTTCAGCAACAATCTGTAGAAAAAGTTTGGATCACCACTGCTCACTGGGATCTCACTGTTGACTTAATGTTTGCTAACCTTTCCTTTAAATACTTTGGTGCCATTTTTTCCTTCTTGATACAGAAAAGGAAATGGGCAAACTATGATGCTTTTAATCTCTTTCTCACATCTACATTTAAATTTTGGAAGAACACCTTTACATGTTCATCCACTAAGGATGGCTTTTCGGTAAAAGTCTGGAGACGGTGCAGGCAGAAAGAAGAACTGGAGGCTTTGAGGAAAGGGGACATCAATAGGATCCTGACCCTGGACAGCTACCTCATTTACAACACCATCTGGGCTGTGGGAAGGGCCTTAAATTCAGCTTATGTATCCACATCCAAAAGAGCAGGGAGAAATAGAGGCATGAAGGTGGAAGCTCCCAGGTTGGATACTTGGCAGGTATTTCTTTTCCATCAGCCACGTTTCCCCTGATGGAAATCAGTTTTGTAAGCAGATACCTTGGTTACTTATTCTGAAAAATTAGAGCATCCTGAAACTCAAATCCAACTTAATTCCAAAAGTTCATTTCCTTCATTTCTCATTCTCCCCTCTTTTTTTTTTCAGTGTTTTCCTTTTTATTTTTTTGAAGTAAACCCTTTGATATCTGGGTTGTTCATCCATTTTTCAATTTCATTCCTTGAAGTGTTTATAATTTGGGTTTTGGTCATGTTATTGTACTGCATTCATATATGTCTCCTTTGATCTTTCTCTCTGTGAGGAGTACTGCGAGGTCTCAGAGAATTTTTTTTATTTTTATGCTGATAAAGCACTAATAAAATGATTGTTTGTCTTTAGATAAGTTATTATTATTATTATTATTATTATTATTATTATTATTATTATTATTATAGATTACAGAATAACAGAGTTGGAAGGGAACTTGTAGGTCATCTAATCCAAACCCCTGCCCAAGCGGGAGACCCTACACCATTTCTGACAAATGGCAGTCCAATTTCTTGTTGAACATCTTGAGTGATGATGCTCCCACAACTTCCAAGGGCAAACTGTTCCATTGGTTGATTGTTCTCACTGTCAGAAAATTTCTCCTTATTTCTAAGTTAAATCTCTCCTTGTTCAATTTCCATCCATTGTTCCTTGTCTGGCCTTTGGGTGCTTTAGAAAATAGCTTGAGCCCTTCCTCTCTGTGGCGGCCCCTCAACTACTGGAAGACTGCTATCCTGTCTCCCCTAGTCCTTCTCTTCACTAGACTAGCCATGCCCAGTTCCTGTAACTGTTTTAGTCTCCAGCCCTCTAATCATCCTGGTTGTTCTTCTCTGCACTCTTTCTAGAGTCTCAACATCTTTTTTACAGTGTGGTGACCAAAACTGGATGCAGTACTCTCGATATGGTCTTACTAAGGCTTTATATTATCATTGCTAAAATAAAGTGGTCAGATCATGAACATGACCAGCTGTTTAAATTTCTGTCCTTTTTATTCATGGTTTGATTTACAGCATTTATTATTCTTGTATTTACTGATAGTTTTCTAGACATATTGGACACTTAGAAAATAAAGTTTTTTTTTAGCAGAGAAAGAGATAAATGTTCTGACCTCTCCAGAATGGAAAAAACTCTTTTTTTTTACTTTCCTCTCTAGCTTCACTCCTTCCTTAAAAGCTCCCAGTTTCACAATAATTCCATAGACGATGTATATTTGGATGAGAGAGGAGATCTGACAGCTGACCTGGATGTTGTGAACTGGGTCATTTTTCCCAACAAGTCTGTTAAGAAAGTGAAATTCGG
Organism: Notechis scutatus; assembly: GCF_900518725.1. Next base: position 53,654 of record NW_020717131.1, on the reverse strand, counting down.
GAATCTAGCAAAACGGGTATCCCAGTATTTTGAATTTACAGTAGATCAGATGAGTATCACACAGATGGAAATGCTGAACAAGGTGGGACAAAATATGTTTTATTACATTGAAGGTGCAACAACAATATTTTACTTTTGTGGTGTGGCATGGTGTCATGTGGTGTGGTGTGGCATGGCATGGTGTGGTGTGGTGCGGTGTGATGTGGCATGGTGGGGGTTTGCTTTCAATGCTTTTAAGCTATTCAGATACCCATAAAATACATAATCTTCCATTTTATAAATAAATGATTCACCAAGATTATTGAAAGGGAGTATTGTGGCTTGCCCCTCCAGCAGCCAAATCAAAGGAGGAGGCAGAGGCATGGGAGTCAGCATCAGGGCAACCTGGGAGCTCTGAGGGGGAAGAGGAATGGAGCTGACAGAGAGAGAGAGAGAGAGAGAGAGAGAGCGCACTGGTAAGTTTCAAAAAGTTTTCCTAAGAGTTTGGTATGAGTGCGCGCTTTGCGCATGCGCAGTGTTTGCAACTTACCTTCTGCTGTAAGCCCTGTGTGTAAAACAGCAATCAGCTGTGTTCCATATTAGCAGGTTGAAACCCTGCATTCCTATTGGTCCATAAAGACCGCTACGTGATTGGACAGTCAGGACGGCGGTGATTGGTTCGGTAGGAGTCTACCGCGATTGGATGAAACCAATCGCGGGAAACTCAAAGCGATGTCATTGGCCGCCTAGCCGTGGCTAGCTCTATAAAAAGAGCCACCGCGAGCGCTGTTTTTACTCAGAACTAGCCTGTTAAATAAAGAGCTGTTGTTCACTTAATCTGAGTCTCTCGTCTCTCTGAGTCCGACCTGCCAAACTTAACACTGGCGACGAGGGTGGGATTGTGAGACAACGAGACAATCTAACACGTGGCAAATGGTGTGAAAACGACCACCCGCACCCTTTAACCCAGCCACTGAGGACTGGGAGTCCTACATCGACTGGTTTCAGATGTTTTTGGAATGCAGCAACCTGAAAGACGCCAATGGCAATCGGAAACGGGCCATATTTTTAAAACACTGCGGGCCCGCCGTGTTTAAAATGGCCAAGGCTTTGGCAAAACCTGCGGACGTCAAGGCGATGGATTGGGACGACCTCGCACCCATCCTCCGAAACCACTACGCCCCGGCCGTGCCTACTTTCATTCACCAGCACGATTTTTACCGATGAGACCAGCGTGAGGGCGAGAGCATCAGCGACTTTGTGGCTGATCTAAGGGACCTTGGAGGTTTGTGCGGATTCACTGACCTAGATGAGGCCATGCGAGACCGGGTCATCCTCGGCCTAAAAGACCCCACACTACAAAGCAGGCTGATGGCCAAGGGCGATATCTCCCTCACCGACACCCTAGCCAAAGCGACCACAGCCGAAGCCACCTGCAAATCAGCGGCCCGGATGCGGCAATCAAACAGAACTGACCGCCATCCTGTCAGCGAGGCGGTTTCAACATCGGAGAAACACACCACCACCACCCACCATGGCAACATCGAATCCCCCTCTGACAGCGATTATGAGGAGGAAGAGATCCACCGACTCCAGTCGGAACACGATCGGCGGGACCGGCGGGGTCGTAAGTCAGGGTTCCAGTGTGCCGGCTGCAGAGGCGATCACCCCCATTCCGAATGCCATTTCCTTGACTCCATTTGTCGGCATTGCGAGAAGCGAGGGCACATCGCAAAAGTATGCTGGAATAAACATAACCACAGTCCCCGGCGTCGAGGAGGCAGCCCCAGATGATGAGACGGCACCCCCCCCAGCATCGGGATCGCCAGACTGACAGCCGATGGAGCCAAGACGGCCGGAACAAATGATTCAACGAGGCGCCGCGGAGAGAAGAGACCCACCAAACGGTTGTCATCGGACATTCCTCAACCATAGAAGCCCGAAAGGTATGCGTAGAGGTGGACATTGAAGACCAACCATGCACCATGGAGGTGGATTCCGGATCCTACCTTTCCATGGTCTCGTGGCACACCATCAAACGCCTAATACCCAGCATACACCGACATGAGCTAAGCGACCAAAAGCTGATCCTCAGAGACTACCAGGGGAACCGCATTCCAGTAGCTGGCATCGGGCACTTCAAAATCACTTTCAAAGGCCACACTAACATACTGCCACTCACCATCGTGGACAAAGACCGCCCCAGCCTGCTTGGGCTACAATGGTTCACACCGCTAGGGATAGAAATGGCAGGCATCCACCACACAAACGAGGAAGATTGGGAGGCGACGCTCGCACGAGACTTCCAAGAGGTTTTCGACGACACTTTAGGCAAGTACAAGGGGTCCCCAATCTCTTTCAATCTTAGCCCAGACGTCACCCCCATCTGTCTCAAACTGCGGCGAGTGCCATTTGCGCTCAAGGCCAAAATCGACGAGCAACTAGATAAGCTCATCGCACAAGGGGTATTAGAACCTATTGACCATGCCCGCTGGGAAACACCTATAGTCACCCCTATCAAGCCAGACGGCTCCATAAGAATCTGTGGGGACTATAAGGCCACCCTCAACCATGCCCTGCAGCAAAGTGCCTACCCCGTGCCAGTAGTTCAGCACCTCCTGCACTCACTGGGGGGAGGCCGGGTCTTTGCAAAGCTCGACCTGGCACAAGCCTATCAGCAGCTGCCAGTCAATGCAGAGACCGCTGAGGCACAGACGATTGTAACACACCGAGGGGCATTTAAATACAACCGCCTCCAATTCGGCGTCAGTGTCGTGCCCGGGATCTTCCAAAGCCTCATGGAGAGGCTGCTGCAGGGAATTAAGGGAGTAGTGCCTTACTTTGATGACGTGCTAGTGGCAGCGGCTAATAAAAAACAACTAGAAAAATGTCTAAGGGCAGTACTACAAAAATTCAAAGACTCTGGCCTGAAAGTTTAAAAAGGGAAATGCCAACTATGCACTGAGAGAGTTGAATTCTTGGGGTACCTCCTAGACAAACACGGAATTCACCCCACTGAGAAAAAACTCAAAGCCATCAAGGAAGCCCCCAGACTGAAAAACAAGATGGAACTTCAGGCATTTTTAGGAGTCATTAACTTTATAATGTTTACCTACCCCAAAAGGCGACCATGGCGGAACCATTGCATAGACTGTTGGATAAAACCGCCTCCTGGACTTGGGGAAAATGGGATGAAAACGCCTTCCAACAGACAAAAAACCTCTTAACCTCCGACGCAGTCCTCATCCAATATAGTGAGACCCTACCGCTGACAGTTACATGCAACGCATCGCCTTTTGGAGTTGGGGCAATTCTCAGTCATACCTTACAGGATGGGAAAGAGGCACCCATCGCCTTCTTTTCAAGAACCTTATCCAAACCGGAAAGAAACTACAGCCAGCTGGACAAGGAAGCCCTAGCGATCATTTCCGGAGTGAAAAGTTTCCACGAATACATCTACGGTAGGACCTTTTCAATCATTACTAATCACAAACCTCTGCTAGGCATATTGGCAGGCAACAAGGCCACCCCAAACATCCTGTCACCTAGGATGACTAGATGGTCCGAGTTCCTTGCCGCCTATAATTACCAGCTAACGCACCGACCCGGTAAGGACCTTTTGCATGCTGATGCTTTAAGCTGTTCCCCCCTTCCAGACGTGCAAGATGACCCAGCACCCACAATACCAGTCTTTCAAATAGAAACTTTACCCAGCCCACTCCTGACCACGCCAGACATTGCCCGTGAAACAAAAAAAGACAAGCGGCTGGTGCGAGTCCTGAGCTGGGTAGAGAGGGGTTGGCCAGAAAATGGCAAAAATGAACTTTTTAAAGCCTTCAGGAACCGGCAAACTGAACTTTTTTCACAAAAAGGGTGCATACTTTGGGGAGACCGGGTGGTAATACCAGAGACCTTACAAAAAAGAGTACTGGACATGTTGCATGAAGGGCACCCAGGCATCATCCGAATGAAAGCCCTGGCCAGAAGTTACTCTTGGTGGCCAGGGATGGACAAGCAGATCGAAACATGGGTAGCCGTATGCAACAGATGCCAACAAACATGATCCACCCCCCCACAGCACCACCCCTGGAATGGGAAACCCCTAGAGGCCCCTGGTCATGAATCCATGTAGATTTCGCCGGCCCCACTAAAGGACACACATTTCTGATTACCGTTGATGCTTATTTAAATTGGCTGGAAGTTAGCATTATGAAAACAACAACTATGGAAGCCGTCATAACGAAACTAAACAAACTCTTTGCCACACACGGTTTGCCAGACGTGCTAGTGTCCGACAACGGACCGCAGTTCACGGCACTGGCATTCGAAAAATACCTGGCTGACTGAGGCATCAGACATGCTTTAACATCGCCCACTCACCCAGCGGCGAATGGGCGGGCAGAACGAATAGTTCAGTTTACCAAAAAAACCATACAAAAAATAGAAGACGGCAACATTCAGGAAAAAATTAATAAAATGCTACTAATACAACATATCACCCCTAACACAACCACAAACAAATGCCCAGCGGAATTACTTATGGGCAGAAGACTCCGTTCACCGCTAGACCGCTTACACCCCACATATAATCCAGAGAAACCCCCAGGCTTCACCAGCCGACACCGAGCATTTAACATCGGCGACACTGTTTTTGCAAAAAGTTTCACCGGAGACCCTCTCTGGGTACCCGCACAGATCACCCAAATAACCGGACCCCAGTCATACCGCCTAGAAACAACCGATGGGCGAAGCTGGAAGCGACACATCGACCAGCTACGGTCAAGGCTAGCCAGCACACCTCACACAGATTATAACAAAGAAATCGGGGGGGGGGACCTCAAACATTGAAAAAGAAAAACTCTCAACGCAAGCGTAACACCCCCCAATCAGAAGCCAAACAATCAATCAACCATACTCACCTGAAAACACAGAACCGTTGCAGACGGGTGCTTCACCTGAAAGGAGTAGCCAGACAAGCTCGACCAGCCCAGAGAATCCAGGCGGGAGTGGCGGAGCAAACGACTCGACCAACCCAGGCAGACCAGGCGGGAGTCGCAGCTATAGGCCCGGCTCACCCTTCCAGGCGGTTCCACCGAGATGGTTGAGAGTGACGCGGAGCCCATCCAAACCAGTCGACGACCAGAGACCTACTGAGATGCGCAGGTCAAGTAGGCAGGTCCGGAGACCCGCCTACCTACGTGACTACGTCACCCTGCCCCTTGGATGAAACCAAGAGGGGAGGGGTGTTCCATATTAGCAGGCTTGAAACCCTGCATTCCTATTGGTCTATAAAGACTGCTACGTGATTGGACAGTCAGGACGGCTGTGATTGGTTCGCTAGGAGTCTACCGTGATTGGATGAAACCAATCGCAGGGAACTCAAAGCGATGTCATTGGCGGCCTAGCCGCGGCTAGCTCTATAAAAAAGAGCCGCCGCGAGCGCTGTTTTTACTCAGAACTAGCCTGTTAAATAAAGAGCTGTTGTTCACTTAATCTGAGTCTCTCGTCTCTCTGAGTCCGACCTGCTGAACTTAACAAGCTGTGCCGCGCAAAGCAGTTGAGGTTGAAAATCTGGAAATAAAAGTCTGTATAGAGCCGGGGCGGTTGGGAGGGCCCAGCAGCTGATCTTTGGAGCGAACCAGTTTGCTCACAGATGATAGCTGGAGCTACCGGTTCAGGTGAACTGGGATGAACCAGTAGAATAGCACCACTGAGGCAGAGCCTGGGCCATCTGTCAGCCTCAAATGGAGAGTCAACTTCCCCCAAATGTGGAGGTGGTTGATGAAGAAGAGGAGGAACAGCTGGGCCCAGTGCCTGATATGTGGCTGCACAGAAGGCAGAGAAGAGGAGAGCAGTGGAAAGCCGTGGGCTGATCCTGGGGAAGGAAGAGCCACCATTGCTAGCAAGGCCCCACCTTAGTTCTGGGGGTAAAAGGCAGGGGGCAGAGATGAATAGGTGTGGCAGACTACGATTCATCTTCCGGCTGGAAAGACTTGTTAGCCTCTGAGAGAAACTTTTTGCCAGGGCTGCCAGCATTCCTAATAAAGGAATCTTTTGAGTTCATGTGATGACCCAGGGCACAGCACAAAAGCAACAAAGTCACAAATGTAGGTAAAGTCCCTTTAATACCTCCAACTTGGCCCCCAATGTCCAGTTATCATTGGCTGGAGAAAAAACTCTCCCAAGAACAGTTTTTAAAGGGAAGAAATTCAGTTTGAACACAAAGTACATATAAATTATAAATAAAAACCAACACAAACTACGCTGCAGCAATTAATGAGACAGGGCAGGATAAAGAATTGCAGACTTCAAAAGATAACGAAACACACACAGTTGGGAGGATGCCAGAACCCAGATAAGACTTGACAAACAAAGATAATTCACACTTTGCTTCCAGAAACTTTGCTGTGCATAGTTTGCCTTTTTAAACAGTTTTCCCAGCTGCAGCTAATGAAGGGGATCAGGGCCCTTTCCTCCCCCATAAGCCACATAACTCACATTGCTCACTTCTCCGTTCCTCCCTGCATGCCCTAGGATGAAGAGGGGGTTGCCCTGGGTCTTCTTCTGAATGCCCAGCCAGACTGTACCCTTCCCCAGTTTCTTCCACAGCCACCGGAGCCACACTCCCACTCCCTGTCAGCTGCTCGACCTCCTCCTCGGAATCAGATTCCAACAGGGGCAGTTCATACCAGTGGGTTTGTTTGGGGAGCTGGGTCAGAACAGGGGGGTAGTCTGACCCAGTTATGCAAATAATCTGGTTTACTTTGCCAAAGCAAAGAATCCATCCAACGTTTCCCTTATAAACTTCATGTCTTAATAAAAGCCCAAATTTGTAGTGTGCATGAACAGTAAGTGTCTATGGAGATTCTCAGTCATCCAGGTTATGGTTGTCCTTAAGGTGCTTTTTCAAGAGGCAACTGGACTTTCTTGGTTTTTCTTTGAAGTTAAGAACTGAAGGAGATTCTTGCATGAGAAATGAAACGTCTACAAGGAAAACAAAGAAAATCCAGTTGCCTTTTGAAAAGGCACCTTTGGAATGATAGAAGGTCAGAGAGACAGAGAAGGAATATTTAGAAAAGAAATGTGCAGATCAGTTGCATAGATGGGATATATTTGGATGAGAAGGGGTAATCTTACAGCTGACCTGGAAATTGTGAGCTGGGATCTTTTCCCCAAGAAATCTGTCAAGAAAGTGAAATCTCTCAAAACTGTTGTGGCAGCAGGTGCGGATGGCTGAGGTCTTGGAGAGTGAGGACTCAGATAAGGGGCTTGTGTGTGATGCAGGGATTGGGCCAGGACTATCGGAGAGTGGAGTGCTGCCTTCGGAGCTTGTGGAGGCTGGCAGCAGTGATGCAGAGGACCCTGAGGAGCCTGTGCCCAATGCGCATGTGCGCAGGGCTGCTCAAAGGAAAGAGCAGCTGCAGCAGTATGGGCGATTCGGGAGTAAGGCTGCAAGGTGATGGCCCCTTCCATATGGGATAAAAGCCAGCCCTCAGGGGTTGGGTTCTTTGCAGGAAGGAAAGAAGTTATTTCAACTCGAAGTTCTCATGGAAGTCCTGTCCATTCTGATTTGTTCTTGGAGACATTTTTTGGTTTGGATATTTCTCTCCAATTAATTTTGTGTTTGTGTCAGCCTTTCACAACCTTGAAAGGGCTTGCTCTTATCTGGGACAATTAGTTTTAATGACTCTGTTGTGAATAAATTGAATTCACAGAGATGCATTAAAATGTTTGCTTTTATATATACTTTGTGTTTGTTTGATTTGAATGAGGTTTGGGTCAGAACAAAAAGTTAGGCATTCCAGGAGTTGAAATTTAACATTGACCAGAAGAGTATCACACAGTTGAAGATGCTGCACAAGGTGGTACTAATATATACAGTAGATCATTCCACTGAAGGTGGCATTTCTCAGGTAGGTGGCATTTGCTTTCAATATCATGCTTTTCAGTGGTGGGATTCCACATTTTTCCTACCTGTCCTATAAGAGTGTGCTTCGTGCATGCAGTGCACAAAAACCGCCTTCTGTGTCAGTGCTGGTGGGCTGACCTGTTTTTTAGCTCAGCTGAGGCACAGCAATCCACTCAGCTGCATGAATCAGCTGAGCTAAAAAACAAGGAAATATAGGAGAGGTAACGGTACGGGTGGGTGGGTGGGGCCAGCCAGAGGTGGTATTTGCTGGTTCTCCGAACTATTCAAAATTACACCAGAACTGGTCCAAACTGACTGAATACCACCTCTGATGATTTTTCATCAGATGATCAGGAGGGTGAACATCTTCTTTATCAGTTACTGAGGAGCCCAACAAAATATAGTCTTCAATTTTCATACAAACTATTCACTGAGCCTACGGAAAGGGAGGTTGATTGGAGCCAGTCATGTTGTGCTGTTTACTTAGCCCATACAGAGTTCAATCAAAAAGTTTCTCAATGAGATTCATGAATAAATTTTAAATGAAGGTCTAAAAATTGCAGTGTGTATGAAACATCAAAGGGGGAAAGAAACGAAGAGGGAATAACACAATTAAGGGTGGGCTTCAAATTTCTTAACAACCGGTTCTGTGGGCATGGCCTAATTTGTGGGTGAGGCTTGGTGGTCATGTGACTGGGTGGGCATGGCTTGCTGACTGGGTATGGCTTGGTGGTCATGGGACTGGCTGAGCATGGCTTTTATGTAAATATTGTAAATATTTATGTAAATATTGAATTTTCTTTAAAAAAAGAGCAACTTTTACCCAAAATCAGGCAAAGCAGGCAGGCAGATTGAGTTGCTTGCAGAATCACAGAATCACTCACAGATCTACCTTTCTGCAATCTGCTGCCTGAGTCTGCACTGAAAAATAGAAGCTTCAGTCCTAAGGAATGTTCAGCTCTGCTCTCAGGCCACTTCTCTCCCCCACAACCCCCGGAATACCACCCCTGACTGGGTCTCAGGGAAGCCTCCTGGGCGAAGGCAAAGCAGTACAACAGTGATTTAGATTAGCTAGAAAGCAAGAAATCCAATGATTTCCTGCTTTCTAGCTAATCTAAATTGTGCAGCATCGCTGATAGTCAGAACAGCTGATCATTGGGGGGGGGGAAGGAAAAATAGCAACTTACCCAAAATTAGGTGAAGGCACATGCAGGCAAATTGGATGGCATGCATGCCAGATAAGGAGTGACTGGCTGGGGAGGGGAGGGTGGAGAGGGGCAGGGCCAGCCAGTGGTGCGATTTGTCAGTTGTCTGAACTGCACAGAATTGTAACAACCATTTCTATAGAACCGGTCCAACCAGGTAGAATCCCACCCCTGAACATAATTCAATCTAATAAAGGAGTCTATTTGTACTCTAGCTCAGGGTTGAAATAAAGGGCTCTTGGTGCTATCTGGGCTTGGTTGTTTTCTTACATTTCATTACTCAAACTAGGTAACATCATCAGTGTACTGATGATAGCAATAGCAATAGCACTTAGATTTATTTACCACTTCACAGTGCTTTGTAGTTTTCTCTAAGTGGTTTACAGAGTCAGCATATTGTCCCCAACAATCTGGGTCCTCATTTTCCTGATCTCAGTGTCAGGGTTCCGGTGATAGCCCTAATTAAATCATGAGCCTAGAGCCAAGCTTAAATAGAATCCAAAAGATTTATTAGGAGCAACATTTTGAGATTGACCCATATGAAGCCAACTTTGAAATATGTGATATACGTTCACCCATGACCCTGTTTCCCCACTCCCCCTTGGGTGTGTCATAAATCATATTCTCCAACAAAGCACATTCACGGGCTGGGTGTCATCAATTAAATTTTCCAATGAAGGATTTTCCTTGGCAGAAGATCCAGTAGCCTAGCTAGAATCTTTGTAAGATAAGTGTGGAACGTACTTCTGGTTTTAATTTCCATACTGCTCCTTCAGGCTCCATCCCTCCTGCTTATGGCAACTCAATAAGAAGCATAGGAATGCTTTACGAGTTGATACTCAGAAGGATATAAGGCTGAGTCAATCTTGAGCCTGGTGAGATTTGAACAGCCAAATTGCAGGCAGGCGCAGGCAGCAGAGTTACTCTGCAGTACTGCATTCTAACTACTGCTCCACCTCGGCTCTTGATGTTACCTAGTTTGGGTAATAAAAAGTCTGCAAGCAAACAACCAAGCTCAGAGAGCACAAGAACCCCTCACAGTTCAATCTGTTTGATGAACCTCACATTTCTTATTGACTTGTAATTAGTCAAAGATAAATCTTGAACTGGAGATCACCACCCCCTTCTTCCTTTGCCATGATTTTAAAAATAAGTTTGTTTTCTTGATATTTCTCCTCTCTGTCTTTAGTCCCTGCCTCTTTCCAGATGTGTGGAAGGCTGTCATCCTGGATTCATGAAGGTGGCTCAGGAAGGAAAACCTATTTGTTGCTATGACTGTCTTCCTTGTGCAGAAGGAACCATCTCCACTGTGGAAGGTGGGTGACAGACTTTTGGGGAAACTATACTCTGACAATAATCATGGAATTTTAATTGTGAGCAGAATATTCAAAGATAGGGATCAATAAGAGTTTAGCATTACAAGGGAGATAGCATTTCTTGTTCATCATCTTGTACACTGAGAAGTGGATAACCTTTCCTTTCCTTTCCTTTCCTTTCCTTTCCTTTCCTTTCCTTTCCTTTCCTTTCCTTTCCTTTCCTTGCCTTGCCTTGCCTTGCCTTGCCTTGCCTTGCCTTGCCTTGCCTTGCCCTCCCCTCCCCTCTCCTCCTCCCCTGCCCTTCAGTGGTTGGATTCAATTTTTTTTACTACTGGTTCTGTGGGTATGGCTTGGTGGGCATGGCTTGCTGGGAGTGGCAGGGGAAGGATACTGTAAAATCTCCATTCCCACCCCACTCAAGGGGAACAATACTGCAAAATCTCCATTCCCTCCCCACCTCACTAACCTGCTTTCCAGCTCTGTTCTCCTGTGCAGGGCAACTAAAAAAGACCCAGCCGATCAGCTGGGACTCAGGAGGCAGAGAAGAGATGGGGGCAGTGTTAGGAATGTAAGTCACCTAACAGCTATTTGGGTTGGAAATATATAAACCAGGATAGACATTTTAGTATTATGTCTTTAAGAGATTGCAAAAACTGCAATTGGGTGTGGTTCTGCAAATGGTCATAAGAGGGAGCCAGAGACCTGGGTTGTTTTAGTCTCAGGAAGTCTCAGAAGAGAGTGTGAGTGAGTCTCTGTTTCCTTCTGTTGGAGAGTATTGCCGTTCCTCCTAATTGATTGTTATTTTTGGATTTGATGTAAGTCTGTTACTGAACTGTTTTTGATACTGGACTTTGATATTGGAATTATCCCTGGACTGAACACTGACTGATTTAACTGTGCATTGACTTGGACTGTGTTTGGACTGTCCTTAAACATTTATTGAAAGTAAAAATCCACATTAACTGTACAGTGTATCTGTGTGCTGTGTGTGTATTATTCAAACACTTCTCTCACTATGTCTCCCTGTATGTGCTCATTCTCCTAACGGGGAATTACCTCAACAGGCAGGACCAATCAAAGGTGGTATTTGCTGGTTGTCTGAACTACTCAAAATTTCCACTACTGGTTCTCCAGAATTGGTCAGAACTGGCTGAATACCACCTCTGCTTCTCTCCTCTTGCTTACCCTACCCTACTCTATCCTACTCTACCACACTCTTCTAGCATGGAAGGTAAAGAAACAGGGGAAACCACCAGCCAGGAGAACTGCTGTCAAACAGAAGACTTAGACATCTCCTTGTTCAAAGTGAATGGGGGCATTCATATTTGCAAAGGATATTTTATTGGTTTATTGGAAAAGTAGCTTCCTTTTTAAAAGAATCTGGAAAGGTCCATTGAATCTTTGAGTACAACTGTATCTGTGCTTGAACTAGTCCAATATAGAGTATCTAAATGACAACCTCTCCAGGATCATTGATGGGGAGTACAGAGTAACTTCAAATAACCAATTATCATATATTAAACAAACTGTTGAATCTATTGGTAGAACTCTAAACTATGGTTCATGGGGAATCTGAATGCAAAAGATGTAACCTCTAAAAGTAGCCAAAGCTCATCCTGGAAATGTGTTTCAGAGACTCTCACTTGCCTTTGGCATTTGTCCTTCTGCAATATAACACTTAAATAGCATAGCCATTGCTGTGTACTACTCCATACATTCTCCATACACATTTATGTACACCATCCCCATGTTGGGTCCTTGTTGCTCCCTGAACTTTGTTGTTTTCCTGCGGATATTTCTTTACCCAATTAGGTAACATCATCAATGTTAGAAGGGAGTGGGGTTTGCTCTCTATTTACATATATAAGTGGGTTGCCCTGTCAATGTTGATGGAATTGTTCACGGTAGTTCTTTGATTAAGCTGTTGCTTATTATTTAATTGTTTATCTGTTTGTAGTTTTCTTTTATTTGTACACCAGTTCCAGGTTCATTCCCAAAATGCATCTGATGGAAGAAACTGCTGATGTTAATCTTTCTGTTCACAGATGCTGAAAAATGTACCAAATGTCCAGCCGATCGATTTCCAAACTTCATCAGAGATAATTGCATACCTAAGATTGAAACTTTCCTATCCTATCAAGAACATTTGGGGATCATCCTAGCTACTCTTGCCTTACTTCTGTCATTGGTAACAGTCTTAGCCTTGGGAATCTTCATTAAATTCCAAGACACTCCCATAGTCAAAGCCAACAATCGGGATCTCTCCTACATCCTCCTCACCTCCCTCTTGCTTTCCTTCTTGACATCATTCCTATTCATTGGCCAGCCAAAGACAGCCACTTGCCTTCTCCGACAAACAGCCTTCACCAACATCTTCTCAGTTGCCATTTCTACAGTCTTGGCCAAAACAGTCACTGTGGTTTTAGCATTCCTTGCCACAAAACCAGGGAATAATATACAGAGATGGCTAGGGAAGACCTTGGCCAATTCTATCATCCTTTCCTGTTCTGGCATCCAAGTTGTCCTCTGCAGCATCTGGTTGGGCACTTCTCCCCCATTCCCTGAGTCAGACATGTACTCACAATCTGCAGAGATCATCCTGCAATGTAATCAAGGCTCTGTTGTCATGTTCTACCTTGCCCTTGGCTACATGGGTTTCCTGGCTGTAATCTGTTTCACGGTAGCTTTCCTGGCCAGGAATCTACCTGGGGCCTTCAACGAAGCCAAGCTCATCACCTTCAGCATGCTGGTCTTCTGCAGTGTCTGGATATCCTTCCTTCCCACCTACCTGAGCACAAAGGGGAAGAACATGGTGGCTGTGCAGATCTTCTCCATGTTGGTTTCAAGCACTGGCTTGCTATGCTGCATTTTTACTCCCAAATGCTACATTATTTTTTTAAGACCAGACCTGAATACAAAAGAACATTTGATGTCAAAATAAAATAAAAATGAACTTTTCATAGGACTTTCCTGCAGATGACAGTTAGAACTCAAAGAATTATTTTCTCCTTTAAAGTTCTGAAAAAACATGCATTGATACACATCTGTTTTTGTTTCACATTACATAATAAATAAACCAATAAACCACTTAAGATCAGACTTGAATACAAAAGAACATTTGATATCAAATTAAAATAGAAATGGACTTTTCATATGACCTTTTCCCAAAGGCCAGTACATAACTCAAAGAAGTTACTATGTCCTTCAAAATTTGTAAAAAATGCATATGTTCACACACACACAACACACACACAAACACTAACATAAACTTGTTTTTCTTTTGCATCACAATAGAAATAAACCTATAAACCACTAGGATTTAAGAAATATATTTCCTCTTTTTTGTGTGTGTTTAAATACATAAATTTCTCTCAGAGTCTTTCTCTCTTTCTCTTTTCCCCAAGTGTTGGTCTTTTCTTTGGTTCCTCTTACTGAATCTTTATGCACAGTTTAAATATTTCAACCTCTGCTTCTCTCTCTCTGCAATCATCGGCTTTCATAGATAAAATTTTTGTTATATATATGTAGAACCCCATTCCCCTGTCCAGAACTCCATCCATCATCTTGGTACACACTGCAATAGCAACAGTGTCACGTATGTGCCTAGTATGGGAAATGAGAAACATTAACTCCAAATCACCCCATTTCCAGCAGTCCGTGGAAGAGGGAAAACTGTTAGTAGACTTCCTCTTAGGTTGGACTATTCTGTTAATGGGACAATTGTTGCATTTTATTTCTATTTTTTTCAATTTGTATTTTCACTCATCTCACATTTGTGACTCTGGTTGGCTCACACTTAAAATATAAATGTTACCCAAAAAAAGAGACACATAAAATAAAGCACCAAAATCAGTTAAAAATGAGAAGATGTACAATAAAGGCATTCCAGAACAGCAGAACCATTTTATGGGTGCATGTCATTCTCTGATCCCCCAGGCAATTAGTAAAGATAGGATCTCAGGTCCTTCTGGAAGGCCAGCCAAACTGGGGCCAGCTTGACCTTTCGAAGAATGATGTTCCATGTGGCAAGAAGAGCAGCAAAAATAGTCATCCTTCTGAATTCCACCAGATGCGATTCTCTAATAGATGTAACCCACCAGAAATATCTTCTGCTGAACTTGATGGGATGGATAGATGTCATCCTGTGATGCAGTGGATAATCTATTTCAATGTTGTTGTTTTACTCTCAGCTACATGAGCTTCCTGGCTGTCATCTACTTCACAGTGGTTTCCCCAAACAGGAACCTTCCTGGGACCTTCAATAAAGCCAGGCTAATATCCTTCAGCATCGTGGCCTTCTGCAGTGTCTGGGTGTACCTGGTGTCCATCTACCTGAGCACCTACCTGAGTACATGGTGGCTTTCCAGATCTTTTCCATTTTGACGTCTGGTGCTAGTCTTCTGGGATAATCATCCCTAAATGCCACCTAATTTTCCAAAGACCAAATCTCAATTGCAAAGAATACTTCATGTCAAAGTAATAAAGCAAAATGAATTTTGGGAGAGAATGTTCCCCAAAAGATTAAGTGCTGATTTCAACAAACAATATTTGGCATGTTAATATTTAAAATAAAAACCCCGTATTTCTTCTTCAACTATGAATTGGTTTTCATGGTATAAACTAAGTTTCTGGATGTGAGTCTGCAGGTCTTTGTGAATGACTGCAGGAACCATCATGAACTTTGAATCATTGTGTCAAAAACTTCCAAGCTGTCATATATATATGTAGAACCCCATTCCCCTGTCCAGAACTCTATCCATCATCTTGGTACACACTGCAATAGCAACACTGTCACGTATGTGCCTAGTATGGGAAATGAGAAACATTAACTCCAAATCACCCCATTTCCAGAGGTCCGTGGAAGATGGAAAACTGTTAGCAGACTTCTTAGGTTGGACTATTCTGTTAATGGGACTAATTGTTGCATTTTATTTCTATTTTTTCTGGATGTGAGTCTGCAGGTCTTTGTGAATGACTGCAGGAACCATAATGAACTTTGAATCATTGTACCAAAGGCTTCCAAGCTGTCATATAACATGTGGATAATAAATGCCATTGTCAGATCCGTGTATCTGCCATTCTTCAATGGAAGAAGAAGTGGGGGAAGTTGGTACAAGTAATCCTTTTTGATGTAACCTGAATATAGTAAATCCTATATTGGTTCTGTATAACTTGCACATGATATATAACGGGAGGAGTGGATCCAAATGTCCAGGAACTTGTCACCTCTTGAAGAGATAACAAGATGGGAAGGAACCATAAAAATTCCAGCCCTGGAAGAAACTCCTGAGAACTCAGCTAAGATACATTCCCAGAGAAGGAGAGGGGGGAATTCACTTGTTGGTTCTTTGACAAAAATCCATATCTGAATGAAGGGAGGGGTTTTAACTTCCTTTATCTATGACTGTATGCCTGGGGATATCTTAGACTCTGATTTGCCTAGTGTTGAGATAAAACCCCTTTCAATAAAGGATTCCTTTTGAAACACCTAGTTTTCAGAAGTTCATTCTTTTCGGTTGAAGGGAAAAAGTCCAATGCTCATAGCCATATTTACAAATGAAATACAGAAAATAAATTGCTTGCTCAACCTTCACAAGAAACTAGAAGCAAAAAAAAAAAAAAAGAGGAATCTTAATTGAGTGGCACTTGGAGACCCTTAGGCCAATTCTGGTCATACTGAGCAAAAATTCTTTTCAATAAATTGCTGAAGCGTAAGTGGCAAATAAAACAGTAAAATCAAGAAGAAATTATTTTTGGGTTCCCACATTTGTTTGTCTCAAAATAAGGACTCATTATTCATCTCTAAATGGGATTCACTGGTACCTACAGATCTACCCGTAAATTCTCCTGGGTGAAAATTAACAATTTTTAATATCATCCATGCAGCAGCCATTTTGAATCAGTCTAAACTCTTGATACAACTCCCAAAAAAATTATGATATTAAAATATAAAAAGATAATAGGTCATTTCTTTACCTCTCTGGGTATATAAACCACATTTACTAAGACAGAGGAAGTAGCTCATCAAATGCGGAACTAAACGTTAGAAGACCAGCACGTGAAACTGAAGTTGTGTTAGTTTTACCAATTAGGAGAGCAAATCTTAAATAATAATGTGTGATTTTAAATGTTTTATTGTTTTTATTGTTTTTCTTTGTTAATATTTTGGAATATTGCAAACTGTTTGGAAGCAAAATTATGATTGAGTGTATTAAATATGCTACCATGGAATGAAAGGTAAATGTTATTTTCATTGATATGTTTGTACCTGCAGAAAAGCAAGCAAGCTTTATTGGAAATTTATGCCCTTCCTTTTCACCATTGAGGACATTAACAAGAATGACCATCTCTTACCCAACATCACCCTGGGTTATAATATCTATGAGAACTTTTTTAAGGTACAGATGGCTACAGATCCTTTGCTGGATCTCCTTTCAGACGGGGAATCCAATGTGCCCAACTACAGGTGTGGAAAGCAGAGAAACACAGTGGCTGTTCTGGAAGAGTCTGAGGTTGGCATCTCCATCCAGATTTCTACCATGTTGGGCACCTACAAAATCCCACAGCTCTGTCTTTCTTGGGGAGACAGTTTTGAGTAATGAAACTTTGAATCAGAGTTCCTCTGCAAATGAAAAATATGACTTTTTATGCAAATGATAAGGATTGGATGTTGCTTGTTACATATAAAATACCATCTTCCATTTCTTTCAGACCAGTTATAGTTTTACTTCCAAGTGTCTGGAGGATAAAACTCATTTTCCTTTCTTCTACCCGATGCTCCCTACTGAAGGAGTTGAATACCCAGGGATGATCCAGCTTCTCCTCTACTTCAAGTGGACCTTGGTTGCTCTCATTGCTGAAGATAATGACCAGGGGGAGAGGTTCACGAGAACAATGTCTTCTTTGATGTTAAGGAATGGCATCTGTGCAGTTATATATCAATGTCTTTGCTCAGAATTTCAATTCAGATGAATATTACAAACGGGTAAAAGTCAATGTCTTTGTTTATGGTTCAGAGCCTATTTCGTTCTTGTCAGGACTGAGAATTGTAGATGCCATACTTACACATCTTTCTGAACATGTTGTAGGTAAATTCTGGATCACCATAGCTCAGTGGGATTTTAGTCTTAGTGTTATTTTTAATGAAAATCCCTTGAAACACATTGGTGGCATTTTCTCCTTTCTAATAAAGGAAAGGGAATGAGAACACTATGATAATTTTGAAATCTTTGCTCAGTTCCTAGTTCTCTTTGCAAGAAAAACTTATAGATGTTCATCCCCCAAGGATGCCTTTTCAGTAAAAGTCTGGAGATGGTGTAGACAGACAGAAGAACTGGTGGTTGTGCAGAAAGACATGATTGATCGGATCCTGACCCTGGACAGCTATCTCTACAACACCATCTGGGCTGTGGGACGAGCCTTAAATTCAGTTTACATATCCACATCAAAGAGGTCAGTTAAGAACAGAGGTATGAAGATGGAAGCTCCAAGGCTGAAGGCTTGGCAGGTATTTCCTTTCCATTAGTCATATTTCCTTCAAACATGGAAATTAGTTTTATAAGTCGTTGGCTTGGTTATTTATTCTGAAAAAACTAAATTATCCTGAACGTTATATCCAGTCTAATTCCAACATTCCATTTTATTTTCCATTTAACTGTGATTGTCACTGTTCTAGCAAACAAACTCTCATTTGCCCAGGCACTAGAATGTGGCAGCATGGAAGCTTTTGAGGATAATATGGCTTCCAAGTCTGACAGGTGTCCTCCCCCTGAAGAAAAGAGCATTTCCTAAAAAAGAAAACTATACAATACCACACACCTTAATCCAAGTAACCACCCCCCGAGGACCCTTTGGCTTGTTAGGGAATTTATCATGGAATTGTTTAATTAATCTGTCTGCTTGTAAATCCCAACTCTTCACCCAAGTAGCTTCCTACAAAGGGTACCCTTTCCAATGTACTAAATATTGCAAGCTAAGTTACCTCTATGTAACTTAGAATTGAGGATTTTCTTTACCACATAATGAGTTTCACCTTGTACCACTATAGGCTTAGGGGGAGCAGCTGCTATTAGTCTCATCCTAGAACTAACTGCTGGTTTTAATAAACTGCTGTGGAAGACAGGGTGTATTTTCCCTAATATGCAAGGGAGGTTAAGTTGAACTGTAACCGGATTTATCACTTTCACTATAGGGAAAGGACCCAGGAACTTGGGTCCTAATTTTTTACTAGGCAGTTTCAATCTAAGATATTTAGTTGATAGATAAACTCGATCACCTATTTTAAAAGGAGGTTGGAGTTTATCTGTCTGCTTTTTCTATTCTCCAGCAGTTTCTGCTAAAGCCCTTTTTGTATTTTCCCAGCCTTTTTTCAAAGAGTCCATCCACTCAGTTAGGGACATGTATGTTGGTGATTCTCTAGGTAATTTGGGCATGGGAACAAAATCCATACCACTGGTAATTTGGAAAGGTGTCAATCCGATACTACTGTGCACCACATTGTTATAGGCTACTTCTGCAAATGGCAATAAGTCCACCCAGTTCTCCTGTTGGTAGTTTATATAACATCTAATATATTGTTCCACCATGGCATTCCTACATTCCACGGCTCCGTTCATAGTCGGATGAAAAGCCGAGCTAAGCCCTCGAGAACTTAGCAGTAAATTGGACACCTCAGTCTGATATAATCCTCCATGGCATCCCATGAAGCCTATAAATATGTTTCACGAACAACTTTGCTAGCTTATTGGCCAAAAGTAATCCACTACACACTGAGAAATGGGCTTGTTTAAAGAACAAGTCAACAACAGTCCAAATTACTGTATTTCCACCACTATCAGGGAGTTCCAGTATAAAATCCATTGTGATCTCTTCCTAAGGTTTGGTAGTCTCAGCCACTGGTTGGAGAAGCCCAGGCAGCTTTCCTGGTCTCATTTTCATCATTGCGCAAATTGAACAACTTTTTACATAGTCTTCTACATCAGCGGTTGGCAACTGGTGGGCCATGAGAAAATTTTGGTGGGCTGCAGAGAAATCTCACCCCCAGAGCATCCCTCCAAAGCAATTAATCCAGGCTGTGCAGAAACACAAGTCTGCGCCACCCACATGGCCCGCAGGAACCCCCCCGCCCACTCACTCCTTACCCAGCAAATTTCCCTGCTAAAATTTCTATTTTTCCTTTTTCCGACCATCATCTGTTCTGCTGTGCCGGGAGATTTAGATTAGCTAGGAAGCAGAAAATGGTTGGATTTCTTGCTTTCTAGCTAGTCTTTAGATATTCAGCTCTGCTTTTAAGCACAGCCGAACCTCCCTTAGGACTGAAGGTTTGCTTGCAAGAAAATTCAGTGCAGACTCACGGCAAGCAAATTTGAGAGACTGAGCTAGCTGATGGTAGATAGATAGATCAATGGATGATTCTGTGAGCAACTCAATCTGCCTGCTTTGCCTGATTTTGGGTAAAAGTTGCTCTTTTTTATAAAAAAAATCAATATTTATATAAATATTTATAATATTTACATACAAGCCATGCCCAGCCAGTCACATGACCACCAAGCCACACCCACAAATTAGGCCACACCCACAGAACCAGTTAATGGTACCTGGGATCTAAAATTATGAGTTTGGTGGTCCCTGAGGTCCAAAAGGTTGGCAACCCCTGTTCTACATCACTTTTCATTTTTGCCCACCAGAATTATCTCTTAACCAGGTGGAGGGCTTTTAGAAATCCAAAGTGTCTCCCCAATTGAGAGTCATGACTGTTTTAGTATCAACATCCCAAAGTGTTAAGAACATGGAGTTTAGTTCTCTCCTAAGCCAATCCTATCCTATCCTTGGATCAGTTTGGTTTTCCATAAGCACAGAACCATCAATTTGTTCTCAGGGAGGTCCAAACATCGCTTAGTTTGGGCTCTGGTGGTGGCTTGGGCTGTGTTTGGGAAATCATAGCATGTACAATTTCCTTTCTGCAGCTGTCAAATTGGGGTTTTCTGGATAATGCATCTGCTAATAAGTTCTTTCCACCCGGAATGTATTTTAAGTCAAAATTAAAAAGTTTAAAGTATTGAGCCCAGCGAACTTGTTTGGGGGAAAGTTTTCAAGGAGTTTTTAAAGCTTCAAGGTTCTTATGATCAGTCCACACCTTGAATGGCTCCTTAATGCCTTCCAGAAAATGTCTCCATGAAAGAAGAGCTCATTGTACACAAAAACCTCTTTTTCTCAAACTGCCCAGCTGTGTTTGATATCAGTTAGTTTTTCAGACACATTGGCACAGAGCAATGGCTGACAGTGAGAGTTCTTTTGAAGTAGGATGGAAGCCACTGCCACATCGCTGGCATCAGTTTGGACTACAATGGCTTTTTTTGGATCTGGGTGTTGAAGAATGGGCTCTTCTGTGAAAAGCTACTTTAATTTTTTGAAAGCCTTTTGGCAGTCCATGGTCTAAGCGATTGGTTGGGTAGACTTCAGCTTGCTGGGAGACAGGCCAGTTTTTAGTAACTCTATTAGAGGGAGGGCTATTTTCATGAAAGAGGGAATGTAAAAATTTGCAAGTCCAAGGAAGTTACTTGCGAATGTGACTGGGTTTCCAATCCAACATGGCTCTCACTTTTCCTGGATCCATTTTAATTCCCTGATTTGATACTTAGTAGACCAGTTAGTCTAACAAGGGTTTATTGAACTTGCATTTTGACAGCTTCGCACAGACTTTTGCAGCTAAAAGATTTTTCAGCACCTGTCTGACTGGTTTTATATGCTCCTCTAGTGTATCGCTGAATATAAGAATGTCAATGAGATAAATTAGAACCCCATTGCACATAAGCTCATGCAGTATTTCACTAATTAACTGCATGAAGACTGTAGGGGCTCCTTGGAGGCTAAAGGGCATGACTCAAAATTGGAAACTTCCCAGTGGGCAGTTAAAAGCAGTCTTCCATTCATCCCCCTCTCTTATCCGCACTCAGTAATAAGCTTCTCACAGGTCCAACTTAGTAAAATTTAGGTAGGTGGAGCCTTTAGGTAGGTGTTTTAATAAGTCCTTCAAGAGGGGAAGTGGGTATGTGTTTTGCACACATATCCCTTTGATCCCCCTAAAATCAATGCATAATCTAAGCCTCCCCATCTTTCTTTTCTTTAAACAACACTGGGGCTGCTATTTTAGATTTCGTTGGCTATATAAATCCTCTAGCTAAGTTTGATTCAGTGTGTTTCCTCAATTTGGCCATTCCTGTGAGTGTCATGGAGTATGTTTTCAGTTTTGGTAACTTAGCACCTGGCTCTATTTCAATGGCACAGTCAGTTTGCCAGTGAGGAGGAAGGATATTGCATTCCTCCTCACTGAATACATCTGCCAAGTTCCTGTATTGCTTAGGGATTAGAGGCTCTCCTGGTAGCGGCTCTATGGTGCCAGTGGCTGCTCCTGGTGACAGGGGCAATTTTGGAGGCTGCCTTTTGTTGGAGGAGATTCGGGTTAATGTCACTGTTCCAGAAAACAAACTCCAACTCCAATAACTCTGAGACAGGCATTTTCTCAAAGTTCCATTTTATTAAAGTTGTCATACTGGCACTTCTTGGAAAACCTGAATCTGAAGCTTCTGGTTTTCTCTTGGTAATTGAAAAGTCAAAATCTCATCCCCTGTACCTGTCAGCCCATCACATGGCCCAATCAGCATCAGTCCCACTGAAGATAATCCTCTAACCACTCCTTCTCCAGGTGCAGCTTGACATGACCTTGACTATGGAATAAGAATGCTATTATGATGAACTATCCCTGCTCTATTAATTTCCCCCTCCCATTTTCCCAGGCATTAGAATGTGGCAGCATGGAAGCTTTTGAGGGTAATATGGCTTCCAAGTCTGACAATGATTCTTTTGTTTTGGCAATATTTTCATGTTTTAAGTTTTCAAAGCAAATTCATTGATGACTTGGTTGTTCAGTCATGTTTTTTCTCTCAAACTGATGAGGTGGTCTAAACAAGAAGTCAACTTGAGATTACTTATTAGATGATTAGAGACAATAAGGTGATTCTTTTCAATCTGAGAAAGGAATGATAAGCACCCGGAAGATAGATATTGTGGACAAATAACACTGAAGAACAACACAGGAAAGTAAGAATACTGAAGCTTCCTACTTTATTTATGCACTTAATGATGCAAGACAAGGGAGCAATCTAACAACAACCCTCAACTTAAAGGAAAACCTGAATGGCTGAAATTCTTTTACAGGTTAATTATTTTTAGATAAATTAAAAACTCTGAAAAAAAATTGCCTTTAGACAAATTACATATTAGTGTTTCTGCAATAAAGTGGTATGAACAGAATCCTTGCCAGATGCTTAATTTCTCTCCTTTACAGTCATTGCTCTGAACATGGTAGTGCAGTGGTTAGAATACAGTACTGCAGGTGAACTCATTGCTCACTCCAGGAGTTCGATTCTGACTGGCTCAAGGTTGATTCAGTCTTCCATTCTTCCGAGGTTGGTAAAATGAGGACTCAGATTGTTGGTGGCAATGTGCTGACTCTGTAAAAAAAAAAAAAAAAACTGATTAGAGAGGGCTGTAAAGTTCTGTGAAGTGGTATATAAGTCTAAGTGCTATTGCTATATATTTAAACATTAAGTTAGCAGCTGTTATTATTCATCTGCTTATTGATATTCTTCTATCCAAGAACAAATCTGACAGTAAAACCCATTTTTTGAGTAGATAGACAAAAATGTTTAGGTTTCTAGCTGCGTAGACTAAGAAGGTCTTTTCAAAGATCGTCTGATGTCCCTTCTAAATGCTTATTTATCTTATTTTCTTTTCAGATTCACCCTTTCCTTCAAAGCTCTCAGTTTTACAATAATTCCATAGAAGGGGTATATTTGGATGAGAAAGGGGATCTTACACCTGACCTGAATATTGTGAACTGGATCTTTTTCCCCAACAGATCTTTTATAAGTGCAAAATCTGGGAGTGTAGTAAAACGGGAATCCCAGGATTTTAAATTATCTGTTGATCAGGAGATTATTGCACAGGTGGAAATGGTGAACAAGGTGGGAATATTCTTTATTTTATTCCACTGAAGGTGGCAAAAACAGTATTGCAATTTGGAGGTTTGGTGGGGGATTTGTCAGTTTATAAGCATTTATGAACTGGAATAGCCATGGCAACAAGCCAGGCAATGGAAATGTTTTTGATCGAGACTCGGGATTTAGCAGCTTGGGTATTGTTGGCATGTATTATGTTTTTCATATTTTTGTAGATAAAGAAGTTTTTTCTAGATAAAGAAGTTTTTCTATATTATGAATCCTGCTCAATTCTTTGAATGTGTGCTGGGTGAGCCTCAAAAATGAAAGGATTGCTTTCATTTCCTTTGAGTTTTTATATCATCTGATCAGACTCTCAAGAGTGAGAACTTTATTGGCTATTCATGTGGCCATGAACAACAATCTTCCATTTTCATGCAAACTCTTCACTGAGTCTATGGAAAGGGAGGAAGACTGTGGGAGTCATTCAATTAATTTAAACTGTAGCCAAAGCAAAATGTCCAGGAAATATATCCACTTGCAATTAACTACTGTATCCAAGTTTAAAATGAAAGTCTAAATTTGTACCATGTGTTAAACATTTGATGGAAAGAGAAACAAAGGAGGTGTGCAGTTCAATCTTTCTGATCTTTCTCACATTTCTTATTGGCTTCTACTTACTCAAAGCTAAATCTTGTACTAAACGTTCTGCAACTTTTCTGGAAATAAGTTGATTTCCTGGTTATTTTATGTATGCCACCCATTTCCCTATCCAGAGATATATCTCTTTTTCTCTCCTCAGCCTTTGCCACCTTCTACATGTGTGGAAAGCTGTCGTCCTGGATTTAAGAAGATACCTCAAGAAGGGGAGCCCATCGGCTGCTATGATTGTCATCCTTGTGCAGAATGAACCATCTCCACCATAGAAGGTGGGTGACACCAGAAAATGGGGCAGGTTTTAAGGAGGTCAATAGAAGCAGACATTGCTCATGGAAGGCTTTTTTAATAGGTATGGTTCTTTTAAAAACAATATCTTATTTCCATAATAAATAAAAAGAAATAATCTTGGAGGTTAAATGAGCAGCCAGTTATTAAAAGACAAAGAATCAAAGAAGCCTTGGAATGAAACGAGAGATGTCATTTCTTGTTCTTCACCTTATTTCCACCTCTATCTTTGAAAAAATGGAGCAATCCTTTCTTCTCCTCTACTCTCCCACCTCTCTCCCTGAATCTAGTAATACTGAAGGATGAACTTGTTTAACAGTGCCAGAAACAAGTGCCCAGCCCCGAATCCTTCTTTCCTTCCTTCTCCAACTTTTAAGAGAGTGAAATGGACAAGAGTTTCCTCTTCTAGTTGGACTCATGGGAAGAATGTTAAAAGTGAGGTCGGTGTTTTTGCTCACCTTTCAAAAGAGATGCCCAAGGAGAAAGAAGCCAGCCATTTGTGCTTGTTTTCCTGGAATAGTTGGGGAGATAAAGAAACAGAGGAATGAAGACAAACATATAAGTCCCAGGATAAAGTTGCAGGATCCCATTTGACTCAGTCACTGGGCACAGAGTTGAGTTTTCCATGCTTTCTGATTGTGATGGTCTGACTCAGATTGGATCCTGAAACAGGGGAACATACCAGCCAGAGTAACTTCTGTCCAATTTCCATGGTCAAATCAGTGGGGGGAAATTGACATTTGCAAAGTGAGATTTAATAAATGAATTTTCCTAACCTCCAATTTATTCATTCAGACCAGTCAAATCAGATGTGGAAGGGGTCACAAAGACCTTGAGTCTAACATTCTCCTCCTTCCTGGGCTTGAAATAGTCCAGTTTTGAGACATCCAAGTGACTATTTATCTATGGATTGTTGCTATAGGGACTGCAGAGTGCTTTGGTTTTCATTTCTGGAGGGTGGTTAATGAAGTTTGGGATGCATACAATGCAATAAACATTTTAATTCCAACTATGCTTCTGATGGAAGAATCTGCTTTATGGTACATTTTAATCTTTCTCTTTCCAGATGCTGAAAAATGCACCAAATGTCCAGCAGATCAGCATCCAAACATCAAGCAAGATGACTGTATACCTAAGACTGAAACTTTCCTATCCTATCAAGAAAATTTGGGGATCATCCTAACTTCTCTTGCAATGTTCCTGTCTTTAGTAACACGTTTTGTCTTGGGAATCTTTATTAAATTCCAAGAAACTCCTATAGTCAAAGCCAACAATCGGGACCTTTCCTACATCCTCCTCATCTCCCTCCTACTTTCCCTTTTGACATCATTCCTATTCATTGGCCAGCCGAGTAGAGCCACTTGCCTTCTCCAACAAACAGCCTTCAGCAACATCTTCTCAGTCTTCTCACATTTCAACAGTCTTGGCCAAAACAATCACTGTGGTATTAGAGTTCCTTGCCACAAAACCAGAGAATAATATACAGAGATGGCTAGGGAAGACCTTGGCCAATTCTATCATCCTTTCCTGTTCTGGCATCCAAGTTGTCCTCTGCAGCATCTGGTTGGGCACTTCTCCCCCATTTCCTGAATCAGACATGTACTCACAATCTGCAGAGATCATCCTACAATGCAATCAAAGCTCTATTGCCATGTTCTACCTTGCCCTTGGCTACATGGGTTTCTTGGCTCTCATCTGCTTCACGGTGGCTTTCCTAGCCAGGAATCTCCCTGGGGCCTTCAATGAAGCCAAGCTCATCACCTTCAGCATGCTGGTCTTCTGCAGTGTCTGGATATCCTTCCTTCCCACCTACCTGAGCACAAAGGAGAAGTACATGGTGGCTGTGCAGATCTTCTCTATCTTGGCTTCAAGCACTGGCTTGCTATGCTGCATTTTTATCCCCAAGTGCTACATTATTTTTTTAAGACTGGACCTGAATACAAAAGAACATTTGATGTCAAAATAAAATAAAAATGAACTTTTCATGGGACTGTTCTGTACAGGCCAGTTAGAACTCAAAGATATTATTTTCTCCTTTAAAGTTCCTAAAAAATCATGCATTCACACTGTTTATTATTTGCATCACAATGGACAATGCACTATTTTGCAATAAATATATTTCATAATTTTTCTTTGTGGTTAAGTATGTAGACTCCTCTCCCAGTCTTCTCCCTCCCCTTTCCCCCAAATATTGGTTGTTGGTTTATGTTGCTGAATTCATTAAAAACAGTTCAAAAATCTCAAACTTTGCTTTTCTCTCTGCTACCATCTGCTCCCATAAACAAGAATTTTGTTCCATTAATATATCTAGAGCCTAATTCCTCTTAATATATCTAGAGCCTCATTCCACTGATCGTAAAATTTATTCAATCATCTTGGTACACACTACTATAGTAACCCACTGATGGTGGGATTCAAAAACTTTTACTACCAGTGAGTGTGGCATGGCTTGATGGGTGTGGCTTGGTGGAAATGTCAGGGGAAGGGTAGTGTAAAATCTTCATTCCCTCCCCACTCCTGGGGGAAAGTTACCAGTGGTTCTCCGAACCAGAGGTGGTATTCAACAGGTTCTGATCAGTTCTGGAGAACCGTTAGTGGAAATTTTGAGTTGCTCAGAGAACTGGCAAATAGCACCTCTGACCGGAGATTTTACATTATCCTTCCCCTGCCATGCCCACCAAGCCATGCCCACAGAACTGGTAGTAAAATTTTTTGAATCCCACCACTGCTCCAAACTCAAAATTTCCACTACCAGTTCTCCAGAACTGATCAGAACCTGCTGAATACCACCTCTGCAACCCACTCATATATATGCCTACTAGGTGTTCCTTTTGTCCCCTACAAACTTTCCCCCTTTGACCAATCATGTCAAAGAATGGTTGCTGGAACTGGGTATGTCTAGTCTGATGAAAAGAAGAACTAAGGGTGACATGATAGCAGTCTTCCAATATCTCAGGAGCTGCCACAAAGAAGAGGGAGTCAAGCTATTCTCCAAAGCACCTGAAGGCAGGACAAGAAGCAATGGGTGGGAACTAATCAAGGAGAGAAGCAACGTAGAACTAAGGAGAAATTTCCTGACAGTTAGAACAATTATTCAGTGGAACAATTTGCCTCCAGAAGTCATGAATGCTCCAACACTGGAAGTTTTTAAAAAGATGTTGGATAACAATTTGTCTGAAGTGGTGCAGGTTTTCCTGTCTAGGCAGGGGGTTGCACTAGAAGACCTCCAAGGTCCAACTCTGTTATTCTATTCAATTCTCTGTTATTATTTTGACCACTTAGTTAGCAATGCCATAGTCTGCTACAAAGTTGAGGTCCATGAAGTTGTCTGTAGCTCCAGAATTAAGCATGGCTTGGTTTCCAAATGAGGTTGCCACGGTATGTGCTGGTACCTGCAATAACATTGAAACCACTAGGCATTCTCACAAGAAACCACATTGCAGGACAGCAGAAGTCAATTCCCTGGGTGTTGAAGTATATTCTTCCTGCATGGACATGTCCTGACAGGAAGGACCGAAACCACTAGAGAACAGTACTCCCAGAGGTGTATCTGTGAATTGTTTCCCCCATTAACATCCTGATCTTCGGCTACCCCTCCGCACATGGAGCCCTGGAAAAGTTCCGAATCTCCAAAGGAGGTGGTTCTCACTGTAATTATGTCCATTCTGATCTTTAAGACCTCTTTGCTTCTTCTCCAGTTAGTGTCTTTGAGGTAAACACCAGACTGAAGCAACATGAAATGTATCTTGTCCCAGAAAAGGATAAATGCCTCATGCTGAGTGTGTTATATAAGATACAGGACATGCAGGGGTTGTCCCAAAAGTGCTACTGAATGTATTTTTCTCTCCTTTCCAGATGGAGCTGGTTTGTCTCTTGTCAGAATCAGGAAAGCCATGGAATTTCCATCTTGTGAGGATGCTTTGAATTCTTCTAATTGTTCTTGTTATTCTTGTTTAGAAACAGGGATTGATTCAGTCCCATGAATTATGGACCTCCTGCTTCTGCTTTGGATGCTGCTGATATCCCAGCCAATCTTTGGAAAGCTTAGAATGAAATGCCTGCTACGTTTGGAGCAGTAGGATAGAAACAAACCATGGAGCTATTACAGGCCAGGAGACCATCTCATTAGTATAGTTGTCAGTAAAACAAAAATACCACTTACAACGTTGTCTTTCAACATGGCTCCTTCTAGTCAGTCTCACTCGTAAGTCATTCATTGTGATGGAGTTGTATTCTCTCCATTTGCAGTTGTAACACTTTTCTTCTTTTCTTCTTATTTCACATCCTCCTAAGTTGCAGGACCTGTCTAATAATTTTGATTTCCATGGCTTCCCTCTATTGTTTTTTATTTGTGGAAGAGGCTCAGGTCCAAGGATGGGGCTAATCCATCCAGTCCAATCCTGAGTTCATCGCTTAAATACTGACTTTGGTTTAAAGTAGTGATTGAAATTGTTGTAATTGCCTCTATTTGGCTCATTTCCATTTTTTATAACCATTCATTGATATTGAACATCGGATTCTTAGAGGAATAAAGGCTGACTTCTTTTTAGAGTTGCTTTTCTGGTCAGTTATAGAACATTCTTTTTCTTTTATGAGGGCTGTGAAAATATTTACAGACTCCTCACATCCTGGACATAAACTGTTTCAACTCCTACCCTCAAAATGATGCTATAGAGCACTGCACACCAAAACAACCAGACACAAGGACAGTTTTTTTTCCTGAACTCCATCATTCTGCTAAACAAATAATTCCCTCAACATTGTCCAACTATTTTACTAAGTTTCCATTACTATCACTATTAATCTTCCCATCCTTCTTTTCACCCATCTCCTCTCACTTATGAGTGTAGGACTGTAACTTTGTTGCTTGCATCCTTATGATTTTTAATTACTATTTCCTAGTATGATTTGATTGCTTATTGTACCCTATGACTATTATTAAGTGTTGTATGTTATGATTCTTGACTCTTGATGGATGTATCTTTTCTTTAATGTACACTGAGGGCATATGTACCAAGATAAATTCCTTGTGTGTCCAATCACAATTGGCCAATAAAGAATTTTATTTCTATTTTTTATCTATGATGATTCAACTTTAATAAATGAATGATTTTGAACCTGATAATGGGCAGAGGAAAATTAGTTCTACTACAAAGTATGGTCTATTTGTGATTATTATATGTGATAGACTCCATCCCATCTTCTTGACAGTAAAAAAAATTAAATAGTGATGAGTGTATATCATTTGCCTCTGCTTTGGGGTTAGTTTTATGTAATACAAACTTAAGACTCAGTCGGCTTCTGCTGACAAAAAGGATAAAATTGAAAACATTATTTTGGTTTTGTTGTGGATGATGATGATGATGATAATAACATGAACGTTTTTACAGTAGTTTACCTTTTGGAAAATCAGACCTCCTGTGGTACATTTTTGTCATTCAACAAATCAACAAAAGCCCCCAGATTCTGCACAATCTCACATTGGGCTACAACATCCATGACAACTATTTGAACACATTTGGGACTTCAGATGCTTTACTGGACATGCTCTCTACTGGAGAAGCCAATGTTCCCAACTACAGCTGTGGAAGGAAGGAGAACCTTTTGACTCTTGTTGATGCAGCTAAAAGGGAGATTTCCACGCAGATGTCAACATTAATAGGCACCTACAAAGTTCCACAGGTTATGTGTGTGTGTGTGTGTGTGTGTGTGTGTTTCTCTATCTTGTAAAGTGAGTGTAGTGGTGGTGAGTGAGCAATAGATCCAACCATATCTTCTCCATGGAAATCAAGAGTTGCTTTTTACTAGGGCCATTATAGGTTTCATGGCTATGGGTTGGGAACCACAATGGGGAGAGGACCAGGATCAAAGAAGCTATATCTTCTCATGACCCTTTTGCTTTGGGTCTTCTAAAGTGAGGAATGGCTCTGTGTTCATTCAAAGGATCTTGTGTATAAATGGAGAAGGCAGCAATGATTGGAAGCCCATATTTTGTATAAGATCTTAGCCAATAATAATATTATTGTAATAGTGAACAAATCCTAGATTCTTGAAAAGAATTCCAATGAACTATCTTACCACAGCCAATAAAACATATGTGTCTTAAGTGTAGGGTCCACAGAATTAATAAACCAATGTATTAAACAAATACAGGATTATTAGTTAGATGTTACAATTTTTACGCTTAAATTTATGGAAATTTTTTAAAAAGAGAAATAAGACCCTGGAGTTAATTTTCTATTATCTGAACTAGTGATGAAATACCTGTGGTCCTTTCTATTGGCAGCTTCATTCTCACATATAAATAATACCTGCTGTATCCATTTGGATGGAAGATGGCAGTGGTGCTTCCTTTATATAAAAAAGAGAATAAAAAGGACCTTTTTGATTGCTGGTGCATTGGTCTAACAGATATTGTGTCTAAAATATATGCTAGTTTCCTCTTGAGTAGACTAGATAGTGGGTAGATGGGGTAGTTTGTCAGAAGAAACAATATTTCAATTAAAGGCCTATTTTGTTCTACAGCTGACAAATTTTATTAGGAGCTGTGGTTTCCTTGTCTTTTGTATAACTGGAGAACAACCTAAAAAGATTACTGCACAAAAAAATGGGGTTTTGAACCAGAGAATAATAATAGCCATGCACAGTAAGGTTGGCACATTGAAATGGATGAGCTGCTAGAAAATACCTTCCAATTTCAAAGTATTTAAACACAGAAAAATATAGGTGTTTGCTTGGGCATGATTTGAGCAGTTGGAGCCAGTGGTTAAAAAGGGAATAGACATGCATGTATTTCCAGAGTTCCATAGGTAAAAGACATAACATCTATCAGGATTCCAGTGATCGCTTTAATTAAATCATGATTCTCAAGCCACACTTCAAAAAACTTCAAAGGATTCATTTGAGACAACAAACTGGCACTGTCCTGTATGAAGCCAACTCTGGCATAGGTAATTTACAGTCCCCTATGACCAGAGGTGGTATTCAGCAGGTTCTGCCAAGTTCTGGAGAACCGGTAGCGGAAATTTTGAGTAGTTTGGAGAAACGGCAAACACCATCTCTGACTGGAGATTTTACAGTATCCTTCCCCTGTCACACCCACCAAGCCACGCCCACAGAACCGGTAGTAAAAATTTTTTGAATCCCACCACTGCCTGTGACCCTGTTTCCCCCTCCCCCCTGGGTGTGTCATAAACCAGATTCTCCAATTGAGCACATTCACGGGCTGGGTGTCATCATTCATGTTCTCCAATTAAATATATTCATGGGCAAAAGCTCTGGTACTTTAGTTACAATCTTTTAAAGATAAGAGTTGGAATCTACTTTTGCTTTTAAACTGCTGCACTGCTCTTCCAGATTTCCTTCCTCCCCCACTTTTTTATGGCAACTATTAAAACAGGCATAGGAATGTTTTATGAGTTGACAGCATCTATTATTTCAATATCAATTTTGTAAGAAAGAGAGATCAGTATCTGACTGCACATAAAATCAATAGGTAGTCCTCAACTTATGGCCATTACTGAGCCCAAAATTGATGTTGTATACTGATAGGGCCCAATGGCTAATCAACAATAAGCTATGTTGTTCATTAGAACAACGTTGGGTTTCTTAAAAGCTCATATTTTAGGTTTAATCTGACCAAAAGTATAACAGGATTCTTTATTGCATTCTCAGGTCAAGGATAGAGTTGCTTCAGAGACTCTGATGGATAAATGTCAATTCCCTTTTTTTCTACCAGATGTTACCCCGCAAAGACATTCACTACCCTGGAATTGTCCAGCTGCTCCTCCATTTCAGATGGATCTTGATTGGTCTCTTTGCTTCAGACACAGAGGAGGGAGACAATTTCATGAGGATTTTCACTCCCATGCTTCTCAGGAATGGAATTTGTGTTGTTATATCACAACAATTCTCGAGGACCAAACACACCTTCAGGGATGCCATCTCTAAATGGAGACAAGTCAATGTCTTTGTTCACTTCACAGAATATGTTTCCATTTTTGACAGAATTCTTCCTTTCCATTTGACATTCATGCGTTTGCCAGGACCAACTGAAGGGAAAGTCTGGATCACCGCAGGTTTTGGGCATACAATAACATTAAAGCACAGACTTTACAAATATGTCCATAGCTTGTGGTCCTTTGTTTATCAGGGGAAAGAATTAAGCACAACAAGAAAGACAGATCAGGATATTCCATCCTATATCTATGTGGATCCCCAGTTTCAGGATCAATATTTTCACTGTTCTTTTTCAAATCATGATGTTTCTGTCAAAGGCCGGAGAAGATGCACCCAGAAAGCACCACTGCTGAACCAAGGGGGAAAGAACAGGGAACTGATACTGAATACCCAGCATGTCTACGATATTGTTCTGACTCTGGCCCATGTCTTGAGTGCTGCATATTCCTCCAGATCCAGGAAGACAAAGAAGAAGAATGAAGAGAGAAGGTCACTAAGATTGCAACCATGGCAGGTATGAGGGTCACAAAAAGGACCCATGAAATGTAGTTTTGTTTTCTTTTCAGAAGAAATCTAAAGTAGAAAGAGGAGAACCTTCTCAACCTCCTTCTACTATAAAATGTCAACAGGTTTGGACCAGTGGTGGGATTCAATTTTTTTTATTACCGGTTCTGTGGGTGTGGCTTGGTGGGCATGGCAGGGGAAGGATACTGTAAAATCTCCATTTCCTCTCCACTCCTGGGGGAAGGTTACTGCAAAACCCCCATTCCCTCCCCACCACACTAACCTGCTTTCCAGTTCCGTTCTCCTGTGCAGGGTAACAAAAGAAGACCCAGCCAATCAGCTGGGACTCAGGAGGCAGGGAATAGGTGGGGCCAGTCAGAGATGGTATTTGCCTATTCTCCAAACTACTCAAAATTTGCACTACTGGTTCTCCAGAACTGGTCAGAATCGGCTGAATGCCACCTCTCATTTGGACAATGTAATAACTCGGGGGATAATGTTTCAAAGAATGGATACCACGACCACCAAATTTTTGCATTTTTAAATAATCTCCTATATTTATTTATTTGATTTATTTGATTTGTCAATCACTTACAAGATAATAGGTATAAGTATAAACATATGTAAGAATACAGGAAATAGGTACAAATAAATGGGGACAATAGGACAGGGAAGGTAGGCACGATGGTGCACTTATGCATGCCCCTTACATAAGGGTTTTGGATTAAGCACTATAGAATCTTTCCCTTAATAAATTTAAATGGAACCTTGAGACGAACTGGCTCAGGGGTGTCAAACACGCATTGTCATGTTGTCACGTGATATATTGCGACTCTCCCCCCTTCGCTAAAATGAGAGTGGGTGTGGCCAGTGCATGATGCATCCGGTCTACAAGCTGTGAGTTTGACACCTTGATCTAGCACAACCCATCCTCTCTGGTTAAAACTTTTCTGACTAATGGCTGCTCAGTCTTTGCATTAAGAGAATCAAAGAAGGGGAGACTAAACTTCTCTGCTTCATTTGCTCAGTTCTAAAACTAGTCTAAAATCTTTCCTTTTAGGATGTTTTTATTCTCATTTAGCCAGAATTTCCTCTCCTGTAACTAAGTTCATTTCAGGATGTCTCAGATTCTCGACTAACAATGACAAATTTTAAGCTTCTATGCAACTGTTTCCTTCCTTCTCCAACTAAAAGAAATGGCTAATTAGAAAAGATGCTCCCAGACTCATTATTTTCTGTTCCCATT
Organism: Notechis scutatus; assembly: GCF_900518725.1. The sequence goes on along the minus strand of NW_020717131.1, from coordinate 19,593 downwards.
GACCAACATGGCTGTTCTTGTTGTCATCCTTCCTTAAGGCTGGGAAAAGATTAATTAAGTCCTTTAATGTCTTCCTTTGTTTCATTGCACTTCCATGAACCTAATCCAGGTTTTGTGCAATGTGTTCTCCAAGTGTGGTGTCTCCAAGGAGACCTGGTCCTTGAGTTGGGGTCCCCACAAACCAGGACATTGATTCCTGAGATTCTTATGAATGCATTTGCCTTGTTTCCCTGAGCATTACATTTTTGACTCACATTGGATGTGCCATCAGCTATTATTTTGAGATCATTTCCACAAATATTTTTATCAAATTTGGTCATCCTTCTTCCAGTGCATTGTTAATGTTCTTATAAAAGAAACTACAGTTAAGTTAGGGGACTGGAAACTAAAACATATGAAGAACGGTTACAGGAACTGGGCATGGCTAGTCTAGTGAAGAGAAGGACCAGGGGAGACAGGATAGCAGTCTTCCAATAGTTGAGGGGCTCCCAAAGAGAGGAAGGGATCAAGCTATTTTCTAAAGTGCCTTTAGGCCAGACAAGGAATAATGGATGGAAACTGAACAAGGAAAGATTCAACCTGGAAATAAGGAGAAACTTTCTGACAGTGAGAACAACCAACCAATGGAACAGAAGTTGCCCTTGGAAATTGTGGGAGCGTCATCACTTGAGACCTTCAAGAAGAGATTCGACTGCCATTTGTCAGAAATGGTGTAGGGTCTCCCGCTTGGATGGGGGGTTGGACTAGATGACCTATAAGGTCCCTTCCAACTCTGATTATCTGTTATCTGTTAAGTCCTAATTGCTAAAAATCAGATCACTCCCCCACCCCCAATTTCACTCTTGTGCACCACTCTCTGGTGATATTCTATTCTATTCTATTCTATTCTATTCTATTCTATTCTATTCTATTCTATTCTATTCTATTCTATTCTATTCTATTCTATT